>PYXC01000407.1:2992500-3292500 GCA_015244755.2 Tenualosa ilisha
CCTGCCCAAAATGAACACTTCCAAATGAATTTATGACAAAGAACTTCCCTTGGATTGTTTGTGGAGCCCATCTCTTTGTCTCTGCCACCCTCTCACCGCCTTTCACTCACTCTATAATTACCTTTCAAATATACATCCCCTCCCTCCTGTTGCACTCGTTCCCTTCTGATGGAAGAGAGATTTGTGTTCTTTTGATACTAAGAATTCAGATGATAGGTTACTTGAATCCTGTTGACAATTTGTCTGCTCTCTTTCTCTCTCCCTCTCTCTCTCTCTCTCTCTCTCTCTCTCTCTCTCTCTCTCTGTCTCTATGTCTCTGTGTGTGTCTCCTCTTATGTTCCCATGTACCTCTTTCTTTTTCTCTTTTCTTTTCTTTTCTTTTCCCTTCTCTTCTCTCCTCTTCTCTTCTCTTCTCCCAGGCTGGAGTTTGAGGAGGGAGACGGTGCGTGGTGTCCAGAGATCACAGTGGAGCCGGACAACCTGAAGGAGTTCCTGCAGATTGACCTCCGCTCACTGCACTTCATCACGCTGGTGGGCACACAGGGGCGCCATGCTGGCGGCATGGGCAACGAGTTCGCCCAGATGTACAAGATCAAGTACAGCCGTGATGGCAGCCGCTGGATCTCCTGGAGGAACAGACAGGGAAAGCAGGCCAGTAGCAGGAGACTCACACACACACTCACACACACACTCACACACACACACACATAGACACACACATACAGACACAGGATAGTGACAGCCCAGTGATAGGATACATATGCACACTCTCTCTCTCTCGCTCTCTCTCATTTCACACACACACACACACACACACACACACACACACACACATATACTCACATACCATATCTTCTTTTCAGGCTATTCTAGGATTTGTGCCTGGGCATTTTCTAAACATCATTAGAGTGATGTCCTTAGAGTGAACTTTGTTAAAAAGGCTTAGGGCCAGTACTCACCCATTTCCATAAATCCACAGTTTATTTGGCAAGGACTTTCCTCATAATTAAGACTTTTACTCGAATGGGAATTCTTAATTAGCACATCAGACAACCACTTTTTAGGGAATGATATTGAGTTGAGGCTTCTGGCATATGCCATTTGCAGAGGCAGTTTGGGAACATCATTAGCGCACCACTCACCAGTGTGTACTGAACTTTTTATCTACGCCTGTGGGAGCAGGTATGACATTGCATCTGCACATTTCCACAGAGCATTTCCATTATTCAATGCAGCAGTCACACAGAATAGAAGCTTTCCTGGCAATGGAGGTGCTCACTACACACACACATGCGCACACACACACACACACACACACACACACACACACACACACACACACGCACACACACACAGGCGCACACTTGTGTTAGCAAGCTGATCATAGTTATCACGAGTCTTGTTTGTTTCTTTATTCATTCTTCTGATAGCCTTTGATTTTACTCCTTAAAATAATTCATAGCAGTGTCAGACACATAATGACTGGCAAAACTCAAGAACTGGGGGCCCAATGGGAGTGGGACTGTGTAGTGGAGATGGGTTTCACTCAGTCCTTTTAGTGTGGACCTCTGTAGGATTACATCACGTCCCCATGGTGTCTGACTGTTGGGTAGTGCTGGGGCGGACTGACTGGGCAAACAGTGACCCGATGTTTCCAAACACCAACCACCAGTGCTCTCCAGAGCCTAGCTGTAGCGCACAGGGTTTTCTGCCTGAAGGGGACCCCATATTTATGTCTTCTCAGTAAGTACACACTGAGGTAGCTTTGGTTGGACTGCGTGGGCAAGCAGGCCATTGGGGCATATTGTCTAAATCTCCCATTGCCGTGACTTCAGCCTCGAACTTACACCAAGTGGTATTTATGACTTATGGGAGTGTTGTTTGCATAATAAGACTTTCAAATGTACTTTGGAAAGATGAGTCATTCACTGTGTGTGGACAAAGCAAACACCATTTCAGATTAAAATCATCGGACCAGAGACAGGATGTTTCTGAATCAGACGTAAACAAATGACTCTTCACTTCACATGAAGCCACACATCCCCACTGAGGTTTCTCCACACTGTTTCTTACAGCATCGAAAGACAAATCAGCAGTATTATCAAACATCAGTGGCTGGTTAAATCCTTAAGCCTGGGGCTTTTCATTAGCATGTTTGCCAGATTGTGTCTCGTTGTACTTTCAGCCTCACACCTGCACTCGCTTGGCTACTAGTTGCTCACACCGACAGACTAGCTGGTGCTAATGAGGTCCCAAAAAAAGGGAAAGCCGTGTCTATGTGTAAGATTTAGCCTGCAGCCATTCTAACCCTGTAGGAATCCCCCTCTCAAAGAATGTAAGACATCCCATCATTTTATGTTGAGTTATGTTAAGTTATGTTTGGTTGTTTTTGCTTTACAAAGGCTCCCACCAAGTAATCTAAAAACTAATCATGAGACACACACAAATACACGTCATGCAATCATGCAATGTTGGGCCTACGTTATTCCATTCATAAGCTGTTGAATCAATGTTTCTATTGCCCATGTGTGTGTGCGTGTGTGTGTGTGCGGCTTGGCTGACCGTTGGAGTGCTTGTGTCCACAGGTGATTGAGGGGAACACTAATGCATATGATATTGTGCTGAGGGACCTGGAGCCTCCCATCATCGCCCGATTTGTGCGCTTCATGCCCGTCATTGACCACTCCATGAACGTCTGCATGAGGGTGGAGCTTTATGGCTGTGAATGGCTGGGTAGGAGAAGAGGATTACTTGACCAGAGTTTTACATACGGCTTTTTGAAGACAACAATGACCTTTGCTTAAAAAATGTTTTACATCCTAGCGCTTCTCTGTTCTGTAGGTGTTGACTTGTGTAATGGTTTCACCTGAAGTAGGTTTATCTCAGGGTGTGAAGTTCTTCAGATAAACAGAGTTATCAGCTAGTTAGCTATCATTGAAAAAATGTGAATAAAGCTACCTTTATCCTTATAACACTCTCAATTGGACCCTTCCTGCCAACATTTCAGTGATAGATTATCACCTGTTTCAGTGTAGCCTATCACTGCTTTCAGTGATTATACGCCCTTTTAGTATCTCTGCCAGTGTCAGATAAGAGGTTTAATCTCCTAACATAGACGTCATAAACTGATTTGGCCTTTGTTTCATTCTATTTATAAAGACATGTCTTGATTTGAATGTATTTCCAATCAAACCAAATATTTAGTAGGCTATACTAAGATCAAATATAGGCTAGACAACATACAGACACCTGAAAGCAAAAGTCATTTCAAATGAGAGGAATTATGCATGTATGTTGTTGAGGCAAGTGCAATGAGTGTGCCTCTGCTTTCTCTCTTCAGATGGATTGGTTTCGTATAATGCCCCAGCTGGCCATCAGATGATGCTTGATGACCTGCCAGTCTACCTCAATGACTCTGTTTATGATGGGGCTGTCGGCTACAGGTAAGTCCACTACTACATGTTGTCTCTTTCAGAGAAAGAGGGAAACATTCATATCTTACATCCACTCAACATGGTTCAGCTCAATTCTCATCACTGTAATGGTAAACACACAGAAATGTTGTCAAATTAATGTTAAAAAAACACATTAAACAAAATAAATGTAACATATTTTCTTAGGTGCTGCAGATAATGTATGTTTGAGTATCTTCTTTGGGGACTTCCTTTTCGAGTACTTGTTACCTATTAGTTAGATCTTTTGGTCTTTGAGTCTCCAAAGCTTGTTGTTCATGGTCTGAGGGGGGAAAAGTCCACCAATGCTTTGTTGTTGCTAGGACGCTATGATGCTGTTAGCACATTGGGACTGGCCCCTGTGGTCACCGTGGTTTCAGAACACTCACAGGAGTATGTGACTCATGGCTTCCTGAATGAATGTCCTCTATGACACTGTGAGTGTGAGAGAGAGAGAGAAAGAGAGAGAGAGAGAGAGAGAAAGAGAGAGAGAGAGAGAGAGAGAGAGAGAATGGAGTCATATGGAGAGTGGATGATCGTTTCATTCTGCTCAGTCTCTGCTCTTAAAGTATGCAGGAAATGGCCCACGCTCTCAGAAATGAAAAAAAAAAATTCAGACGGTTTACCTCTTGCTGCCATAGTTTGATAGAATACTGCCATCTTGTGGTATAATTAGATCCCTATCTTTATGTTAAGTATAACTGTCAAACTGCATATACATGTATTCAACCCTGTTTTTGCAAATGGATGCATAACTACAGCAAAATAGCATTGGATATCCATATAGCATTTTAAGTGTTTTTGATAAACTAGATGGATCAACCCCTCTATTCTCCACCCCCCCCCCTCTCTCTCTCGGACAGTATGACAGAGGGTTTGGGCCAGCTGACGGATGGGCAGAGCGGCCTAGATGACTTCATCCTCAGCCACGTCTACAACGTGTGGCCTGGTTACGACTACGTGGGCTGGACCAATGAAAGCTTTCCTAGTGGTTATGTGGAGATCATGTTTGAGTTTGACCGAACACGCAACTTCACCACAATGAAGGTAGTCAAGAAAACAAATGTGCCCAGGCACTCTTTCCATACACCATCATGCACATACGTTCATGTTTTATTGATGCTTGAAGAGTATTTCATGTTTGGAGGGCACTGCCTGCTCCCTGGTAGGCATCAAGTTATACATGTTTTAAGTCTTACTACAATGTCAGTGCAGTTTTTTTTGTGGATTATTCTACAGTTCTGACTAGACCATACAACTCATTTTGATGCTCCAACGTCACAGTGAGATGAGATGTGTGTGGGAAGTCATCTAAAGTAACTTATCTTTGGGCCGCAGGTGCACTGCAACAACATGTTCAAGTGGCACGTGAAGACCTTCCAGAAGGTGGTGTGCTACTTCCGCTCCGAGTCTGACTGGGAGCCCACACCCGTGTCCTTTAGCCCCGTGATGGACGACGTCAATCCCAGTGCCCGCTTCGTCACGGTCTCGCTGTACAACCACATGGCTAGTGCCATCAAATGCCAGTACTACTTCTCAGACGCGTGGATGATGTTTAGTGAGATCACCTTTCAGTCAGGTATGAATGCAGGCTGTAAAGGAGAACTGACATTTGACCTTTCTGATCAATCATAATGCTTATGCTTATGCCGATGATTAACCATCTAATAAGATCATCTGCTAAATGTTTAATAAAATCTTATTTCCCTAGACACTGCTATGTACAATACAACTTTGGCTCCTCCAAAGACTGTCCCACCAGCTAGCATCCAGCCAGGTCAGATTTGCTTTATAGAAATGTATGTTTAGATTGGAAAAAAAATATGCTTTGTTTTCCTGTTAGACTTTTAGTGCTACAGAGATCCAAATGGCTGTAATATGTGGTGATCTGTTATTCACTGAGATGTCTTCTCTATCCCCGCCACAGGGGATGACCCCACTCATAAAGTAGATGACAGCAACACACGGATTCTCATTGGTTGCCTGGTGGCCATCATCTTCATCTTGGTGGCCATCATAATCATCATACTATGGAGACAAGTGTGGCAGAAGATGCTGGAGAAGGTAAGGGTTGAAATTGTGGTCTGTTAAACTAGTTTTGTGAATGAATTGAATTGAATTGAATTGAATTGAATTGAAATGAAATTAATTGAACTGAATATCATCAGATCTGTTATCAGATCATACTTCTCTTTTTATGTCTCTTTTGGCGTTTGTGCTTCCCATATGTGTACTTATATAAAGTATGTAGTTAATAAGGCATATGTTTCATTAAAAATATCTAGTGATTTTTGATTGCTTCAGGCAAGTGTGTAAGTCTGTGTTTATAATTCCAGGCCTCTCGGAGGATGCTGGACGATGAACTAACTGCTAGTCTGTCAATACAGAGTGAGACGTTCACCTACAACAACAACAACAACCCCTCGTCCGCCCCCAGTGAGCAGGAGTCTAACTCCACCTACGAGCGCATCTTCCCCCTGGGGCCTGACTACCAGGAGCCCTCACGACTCATCCGCAAACTCCCTGAATTTTCTCAGACCACAGAGGAGGCTGGTGAGTGGGAATCATTCTAGAAAATGATGTGAAAGCGATTTCTGGAAGAGTCCATGGACTTCCATTAAAGTGATTTGTACTTATTGTTGCTCTTTGCTGTTACCTCAGCCTCCACCAGCACTGCGACAAAGTCCCCTCCGACCAACCCAAGCAGCCAGGATGGAGTGCCTCATTACGCTGAGGCGGACATCGTCAATCTGCAAGGTGTTACCGGGGGCAACACGTACGCTGTGCCTGCGCTTACCATGGACCTGTTGTCTGGGAAGGACGTGGCCGTGGAGGAGTTCCCACGTCAGCTGCTCACCTTAAAGGAGAGGTTGGGAGAGGGCCAGTTTGGAGAGGTCTGTGTGGACAGCTTTATAGCTTTAAACCACTTCCATGTTGGCATGATAACTGGGGTAAAAATGAACAGAACAATAAAAGAAACATTTGGTATGAGGGTTAATTGTGAAATGTGTTTTCACGTTGCAGTTAAATGTTTATATATGTTATTGAGTGGTGGAGCATAGCATGCTCATGTGGTTTTATTGTGTGTTGAAGGTGCATTTGTGTGAGGCCGAGGGCATGCAGGACTTCATGGATGAGGACTTCTCCTTTGACATCAGTGAAAAGGAGACTGTACTGGTAGCAGTGAAGATGCTGAGGGCCGATGCCAATAAAAATGCCAGGTAACGGAAGACACTCCTTATGACTACCACACACTGAACACTTGTGGATGACTTACCCTTCCCAGTCATTGTATGCGCCTACAGTAAAGCTCATACTGTATCTCCTGTGACTGAATAGTACACTTTAAATGTCATTACATACTTTAGATCTTTAAGTTAAGTTTAAGTAAGTTTAACTTTTTTTTTGGCCTTTCCCACCATTTCCCACAGGAACGACTTCCTGAAAGAGATAAAGATTATGTCAAGGTTGAAAGACCCCAACATCATTCGCCTGCTAGCCGTGTGCATCTGCAGCGACCCGCTGTGCATGATCACAGAGTACATGGAGAACGGAGACCTCAATCAATTTCTGTCTCGTCATGAACCTGAGGGCCAGATCGCCCTGCTCAGCAATGCCCCTACTGTCAGGTAAGGGTCATAACAGCCAGTTCAAGACAGGTTTCTCAAGTGTCACAACATTGCTGATTCCTTTTTTTCAACGAAATGCAAAAGGATCAGCTTGTTGACCATCACACATATATGGTTGTAACTTTGAGTTCTCCAACAGCACATTTCAGTGAATATAATTATGCAGATTTTTGAAACAGTAATTTATGATTTAAAATTTTTTATTTATTTCTGCAGTTCCAGTAATTTGCAATACATGGCAACCCAGATCGCCTCAGGGATGAAATATCTCTCTTCCCTCAATTTTGTTCATCGTGATCTGGCCACCCGCAACTGCCTCGTGGGCAAGAACTACACCATTAAGATTGCAGATTTCGGCATGAGCCGTAACCTGTACAGTGGGGACTACTACCGTATTCAGGGTCGTGCGGTGCTGCCTATCCGCTGGATGTCCTGGGAGAGCATCCTGCTGGTGAGTCTGGAACACACACACACACACACACACACACACACACATACAACAAAAGAGAGCACCATATGCCAAATTCAGAACTATATAACCTCTCAATAACTGCAGTATTTCAGATGACAAGTATTCCCTCTTTTGAACAATCAAACCCAGATAAGCATACAGGCGCCGAAGGGGAGTGAAATTCACCCACAGTCATTAATGTATGAGTCAACATGACTCAAGTAAACTGGGATCCGTGAAAAGAAATAGAATACACTCCAACAAGGACCAGTTGGCCACTTTGTCCCCCACACTAGACTCAGAACCTCTGGGGTCAGAATCTTTTGTGTTGCTGCCCCCACTCTGTGAAACAAGTTATTGCTCCATATCCCCTTGCGTGTGAATCCAATAGAGCACCCATGGGGAGCTTTTTAGCATTTCCTTTGGCCTATGTGCCTTTACCCTGAAAGGACTGTGAAGAGTGAAAGGAGATGAGTAGAAGAGAGAGGTGGGGTGAAATGGGGTGGGACTGAGTCTGAGAGATGACTCTGAGATTGAGACTGAGGATTGGATTTAAAGCTTCCATTGGCACTTTGATCGAAATGTGTGGTGTGCTTCCGAAACCACTTGCACCACAGTGCCACCTACAGTACACCATGGGTAATTTCAAAGAGAAAGCTATACATTATTGCAGTACTGCAACATTTTTAACAAGAATGGTAGAATATCTCTCCAGACATGTGCACAACACTAATACTCTCCACACGAAGGAAGACTGAAATATTGGAAAAAATCATTGTGTCAAGTCATTGTGATGACAGTTGTACTGACCTTTTTTGCACAAAGCACTGAAAGTTACTTGTATAGTATTGTACTGATAACTCAACTAACACTTTAAACTTAAATCGTATTACGAAAATAAGACATGGAATCTAATGTCAGAACTGTGCAACGGCATATGTCTAATACCACTTACCGGTAATACGCTTTGAAGAGGACCGATGACTATTATTTTGACAGTAACTGCTGTGCGGTCATCATGGCAACATTACTCTTTTATCTCCAATGTTGAATCATGTGACGTACAGTATAGAAGACATGTGTGACTCCATCTGCTGTTATATAAAGCGGACTTACCAGTTTGCTATAGTTCATTCTGTAATGGTTCATCATCTGTGTGTGAGGCATGATGCAATAGATCCCCTTTGACCATGTGTAAACATTTGATGGTCTGTGCAGGGAAAGTTCACCACAGCCAGTGATGTGTGGGCCTTTGGAGTGACTCTGTGGGAGACGCTGACCTTTTGCAAAGAGCAGCCTTACTCCCAGCTCTCTGATGAGCAGGTGATCGAAAACACCGGAGAGTTCTTCAGAGACCAGAAACGCCAGGTAGATGCTAAATGTTGACATCTGAATCTCCCTCAATCTAAACTTACTGTACATGCTACCCTATGTGCATAAGGGCTTGAAGATTCAGGAGTACTTTATTGAAATGCATATTTTTGTCTTTGCAGATCTACTTACCACAACCAGCCATGTGTCCAGATCCCCTTTACAAGCTTATGTTGAGTTGCTGGCGCAGGAACACCAAAGAACGTCCTTCTTTCCAGGAAATCCATGGCATTCTTCAGGAATGCCAGGTTTAGGTCCGGAATGGTGTCCCCCTGTATACACAACAGGCACATCCAGAGACACTTTGTGTGCCCGCAGGACTCCAAACAACAAACAATACCAGTGAACAGACACACTCGTGCATACACACACATACACTCACACACTGACTCCCCCAGTGTTTCACAGGGATTGCATGTCAGTTCATTGAGAAAGCAACTCCAAATCAGCACCTTTGGGTGGCAGTAGACAGCCAAATATAAACAAACCAAATGTAGCATATAGGCACTTTTTGTCCAATAAAACCCATGGTTTCATGCCCATAGGTTTGTTGTCATTAAAGATGTCCCCAAACTAATGTACAAAGAATGAAAAAAAAATTACATACATTGATCTCATGTGTTTCAAATGTTTTCATTTTGAAGACAGCTTGAATGTAAATAGTATATGCAATTTGATGGGTAATGTAGAATTGTGTAGAGTGTATGTTGACAAATTGTAAGAATGTTGCTTTTGCTTATTGTTATCCAGTCATGTTTGTGCAGCAAACTGCGCCAATGTTCACCACAGTAGAAGAGTGTCACACTTTTTTTTCCATTATTTATGAAACCTTTTTTTTCTGGATAGTAAAAACAAATGGAATCAGCCTACATACTGTATGCATGCAAATCACTTTGATGTTCATAGTTTAAAAGACTGATGATGCTTCTTCATCAATGATCAGTCATAAATGTCATCACAACTACCTACAGAGTATGTAAGTTAATATATATATTGTCTCAAAACAGATCTTTTATGTTTGTTTCATAATCTCACAAACATATCCCATGTTTCTTAATTAAGTCTTGTTTCAAATCAATTCGGCATTGTTATTGCACAAATTTGGTCCTCCAGTATGGTAGTTTTAAAAAGAAATCCTATTACCAGGGCATTCAAATGGAAATTAAGATGTGAATTTATAAACAAAATGTCAGAGATGGCACCATTCATATTATATTTTCCAATATGGCCTCTATTAGTTTTATGTGGATCTGTCACATCAGTCATCCCATGATGGCATTTATAACCATACTTTATTTTTCTGTTTTATATGCATTTAGGAATGTAATGCCCAATTCTCTTTAATAGAGAACTGTTCCAAAACTGTTTTGTTTGGATTTCAGATCTTCATAAAATGCTGATCTGACCACATGCTGGAAATATAAACCTACGTTTCTGATTAAAAACTGGACTTCTCTAGAAATGCACTATGGTGGTTTATGGTAAGTTATGACATGTTCTGAAAGTTAGTATGGGAAACAAAAATGTGCAAGCTGGGGCTTTGTTACAAACTTCATAGGCAATGTGAACAACAATGAACTGAAACTATAAACTATAAAAGGACTGTAACCAGTATTCAGCTTGAGAAATGGCAACAGAGGTCATGTATAGGCTATGTGAGTAGATTGTCCATGTGATGTTCACAGAAATGAAAAATAATTTCATGATCACAACTTCTTTTTCTCTGTAGAAACTTCCAGATGTCTGAATTCTCTTTAAACAAGTATGAATGAGGTTACAATGAATAGGCCTAATGAAACACCTAACGTATTTCACAACTCATGGATCCTGTCGTTGTCTTTGAACTTTGAGCCACAGAAATTTGACATTGCATTGTAGGCAATCTTATAGGACAATACCAGTATGTGTGTACAGTAAAAAATATGACCATTTGTTTGTTGTATCCCAGTTTATTCGTTCTTCATTAATTTGAAAGTAAGGCTGTACATAAGAGATTAAGCCTATCAGTTTAGTGAATAATTTCAAGTGATACCATTTTTTTGTAGACCAAGGCTGGTTTGTATGGATTCTATACACAACATTATCTTTGCGTCATCTTTGTATAATGATTTTAATTATAAAAAAGTTTATGGATTCTGATTGAATTCTGTACAGTAAATATTGTATAGTGGTCATCTCTGTGTTACAGCTAAGAAATTCCGTTTTATTCTTTGTATTCAATTATTTGTTATCCTTATAAAGTTTATATGAAAATGCATACGTTGGACTGATTTGTATAAATATTTGTCATTGACAAAATAAAAAAATGACTGATCAAAATGGTTTTAATCTCACTTACACTGTAGGCTTGTAGGCCTATCGTGCGTTTCTCGCAACAGGTTTGTATTGGAGCAGGCTAGACTGGAGCTCAACGCTATTGGTTAATTTAGCGGTGACATCCAATCACACCATGAAGGCGGAGCAAGATACGGATATGGCCAGCTGAAGACGTACAGTGGAAAGACTACAGCGTTCCGACGTGCAAGTAAGCGAAAATCAATGTGAACTATTTATTACATATTTGGCGTACCGGTATATCGAAAAAGTTTAATATGAGGAAGGTTGTTTTGGTGACCGGTGCAAACAGGTAAACCAACTGTTTCCTGCTTTTCTCTACATTAATATAGGCTAATGGAGAGTGGAAGTCCACCATAAACATGACAAGTTATGCCACGGGTGATGAATGAATTTTTTTTTTAGTTACCTAGACAGGCGAAGATGCTTAAACTAAGATAACATGTGGTAGATGACCAGATCTGTAGGCTTTGTCGGATAATTAGGTAGGACTTTTGTGGTTGTAGTACAAGCGCTACAAGCTCTAATAGTCTAGTAGTGCTGCTGTCATATTGAAATCCAAAATCCTTGGTGAAATGTTGAATGGTAAGTCTTTATTTGTCAGATTAGCCTAAATGATTGTATATAAGAATGGAAACTGTCCATACCTTACCCTCTCGTAGCTCTATCTAAAATGAGACCGCATGATCAGTTTGCATCCACTGACGTGCAAGCCACGCTAGAAGTCTGGTAATGTGACCTGATCAACAATTTGTGCTGGTGTCACTTTTCCCCACAGTGGCATCGGCCTTGCATTGTGTGAGCGGCTCCTGACTCATGACAGTCAGATCCAGCTGTGCCTGGCCTGCAGGAACATGCAGAGGGCCGGGGCTGCCCAACAGGCTCTACTGACCTCTCACCCTGATTCTGAGGTGACCTTGCTTAAGCTAGATGTGGGTAGCATCCACTCGGTGCTCCATGCAGCCCAAGAGATCAAATTAAGGTAGGAAGGTGCAAGTCTTGTGCACAAAAAAAATTCATACACAAGACTGTTGTGTAACAGACCTGAGATATCTCTGATCAGAGTAATGTCTAAGCTGAGAAAGGAATGTTCTTCAGGAATTAAATTAGTTTGTGACACTCACTGTGACTTTAAGGAAGCATACAAATTATTTAATTTAGGAGAGGACCATGTAATAAGGCAGTAACAACTTATAACATAGCAGCCTGGTAGTAAATCGCAACACTACCATTCCCACAAGCAATGCTAATGATTTTATGCACAGAGAAAAACAGCATGTTTTCTTACTTGCCCTGCAAGTACCTCTGCTCCTTTCACTGAGATACTAGCCTGGCTTCTCTCAATGGCAAAATGTTGCCCAAAAGCCAAGAGAGGGGCACCTAATCAAAAGGTGGAGGTGATGTTAGTGTGAAAAACAGAAGTGCTAGTGGTAAACAGTAGTCCAAGTGCCTGGAATATCAACAAATTGCACCCAGTTCCAGTATTCCCGTTTGCAAAGGTTAGACCATGTAGGAGGTAACATTATCAAAGTCATGATCATTTCAGTGCAGGAGTTGTGAAAAGTTTCATAGATATCTTGATTTCATGAAGTGAAGATACACCAGACTAGAGCACTTCCTTAAGTCAGCCTAAAGTGTAGATCTGTGTATCCCTCATTTCAGACCATGGTCAGTATCATCCCTAATCTCACATTTTGATTTATAGGTATAACAGACTGGACTACATCTACCTTAATGCTGGGATCATGCCCAATCCTCATGTGGATATCAAAGCCTTTTTCAAGGGTCTGTTCTCATGGTGAGGAGGAGACACAGAGTGCAACTGACATGAATGTTGAGTAGATGGTTCTAGTGTATGCTATGTCTACCTGCATCATGACATAGCCTTACACTCTCACTGCAGAGAAGTGTGTATTTTTATTAATAATCAATTTGTTTTTTGTTGTAGCAATGTTATCAGTATGTTTGCAACAGGCGAGGGCATTCTTACCCAAACAGACAATGTTACCTCAGATGGACTTCAGGAGGTTTTTGCTACCAATCTATTTGGACATTTCCTTTTGGTAAGAAATCTGATTTCACTAAGTTAACATATCAAAATATACTTTAGAAACTAAAAGCATGCTTCAGAGTTTAATAGTTTTTCAACATTTTTTCATTAGTCGTCTTTCAAAAAATCTGTTATCTTAAATAACACAAAATCTTAAATATCTTCTTGTTTTAAACGTTTCCCAACATGTTTAGCATCCCATATTCTTCTGACACGTTGGTCTTGGAAATATTCTCGTAATTTTCCATTTTCAGCCTGTAGGTCAGATAATACATCTCAGGGGATATTACATATCAGTTTCTCACAGTTGATCTACCTATACTGTTGCACTCCTGACATTTTGTGGTCTCAAATCACCTAGTAAATTGTGTTAATAGACAGCACTCATTCTCTGAAGTCTTCTGAGACGAGATTAGGAGGGAAAGAAATGCTTCCCAGATGGCCATCCAAGCTGAGTGGTGTTTTTAGCAAGACACTCAGAATGTCTGCATTAAACTTTCAGGAGGAAGCAGACTAGGTTGCTCTGCTCAGGAGAAGGGGGGCCCAAGGTATCGCTTACTGCCTCGGCTGCAGACAACTCTGAGGGCTTGAGTTTCTCTTTGTGCTCCGTACTCTCTGTCCTTCACCTCACAGTCACACCAGACAACCCAAGCACTAGATGAGTGTGGACATCATGTCCTTCAGTGGGGAAACAGACTGAGCTTCCTGAACGGAATACCAAATTAACCTTGAGCTTCTTGTGTCTTTCATTAGAGTTGGCAAATGCAGGAGCCTGTGAGACTGGTGTGAGAGAAAGTTGATTCTGTGGGATTTCTCATGATTGCAGAGATCAGTGTTCTCTCCTTGTAGTCAGGAATGCATTGTGTTGCTTCATCACTAACATTATTCAGTGAAAATCTGTTATTTAGGTGTTAGGTCCAACAAACAAGTCAGTACAAACACTATCAATAGCCTATACTCCGCGGAACTCAAGACACTGCTGAACCTCAAAACAATTACTAGAACACTGTTATACCTGTTGACATCATCCCTCTCAGGTTGTCTCCCACTGATCTGTTTTTGTCATCTGATCTGTTGCAGGTCAGAGAACTGGAACCTTTATTGTGTCAGCCTGGTCAATCCTCGCAAATCATATGGACGTCGTCCAGCAATGCCCACCGATCAGCCTTCAGCCTTGAGGACCTTCAGCACCAGAAGGGCACAGAACCCTACAGCTCTTCCAAATACGCCTCAGACATGCTCAGTGTTGCTCTGAATCACAAATACAATCAGCAGGTGGGCACAGCTCATATCACTTCCTGTTTGCATACTGTGAGATGTGGGCCTGGCCTAGTCCCAGGGTTTTGATTGGAGTCATACTGGTGAATGCTGGAGCTCTTGAATAACCGGTAGTGGGTAACTACAATACATCCAGTATCCACACCTTTGAGGTTTTCCCCCTATCCTAAAATAGATTCTTTATTTTCCTCATCAATTTCACAGTTTCACAACTCCGCACTGATAAGACAAAAACCATACGGCATGTAGACAAACACTGGACAGATTATTTTTGATGTACGTATACACAGTCATTGTTTTTATCATGGCTGACCTGGTCAACTTTCTCTTACAGAAGGTCTACAAAGATTTCTATGGACAAAAAAACTTCCATTCTCATCTTTACAATGTCTTGCCTTAACCATCAGGGTATGTATTCATCTGTGATTTGCCCGGGACTGGTGATGACCAATTTGACATATGGGATCCTACCATCCTTCTTTTGGACACTGATCATGCCCATCATGTGGTTGGTGAGTGGAAAATTCAGCATTTTCTGATGGACAGATCTCTGCTGTCCATGTAAATGTACAGTCACTGTAGTCAAATTATCACTGCTGTTAAATTTAGACAAAACTGTTTTACAAACAAAAATTATACAAGCCTACTCATCAAATTTCTGCTACTGGTTGTATTATACTCATCATGTAGGAAATTGTCTATATGTGGTTGTGTTGGCGAACACAACACCCCTTACCTTTGCATGCCATTTGATTGAACAGATTAGAATCTTCACAAACACGTTCACCCTGACGCCCTACAACGGAGCTGAAGCATTGGTATGTGCACTGTGTACTTTCCCTGCTAGTCTTTTTTTATCAGACAACCAGATGGTATCATCAAACTTCTAAATAACTGACCTATCTGTTGACGACAAACAGACCTCTTTCTGCTGTGGAGATCACTAATTATGCATACTGTTTCCACTAAGAGCATTCGTGCAGAGACTTAAGACTGAGACATGCTCCATAGGAGCACTTCTGTACATGCTTTGTCATGTATTGCTCATGGAGCTGAGGGCCATCTATTTGGAGTGCTCTCGTCTCAGTGCATAGTGACTCAGCTGTTCTTTCATCTGTTATTTGTGTCTTTTCTCTGGCAGTTTTGGCTGTTCATGCAGAAACCTGAGTCTCTGAATCCTCTGGTCAAATACCACAGTTTGACCTCTGGGCTTGGCAACAACTACACTCAGCCTCATAAGGTCAGAACAGATGACTCTAGGCCAATATTTTAGCTATTAATCATATTTGAGATGAACTGGTTTAGTATCAATTAAATTCAACTGTCATCTGTACATGTCAACACAGCATTGTCAGAAATTGTATGATATACTGTATGTTGGTAAACCAATATGTTGTGAACTTGCAATTTGATGTAAATTGGGAACATCAGTCTTTTTCATTTCTATTGTTCTTTTTCTGTTGTTATTTTGATCTTCAAACATATCGTGGTTGTTTATTTATTGTTTTCATCTACTGATTTTGTCACTTCCTAGATGGATATCGATGAAGACATATCAGAGGCCCTTTATGAGAAGCTACGAGACCTAGAAGACAAATTACGGAAGAAGCTGGCTGAGGAAGAACATCAGTATCAATAAAATATGGCATCAGTAGTATGACATAATATTATGATCAGAAGAACTATTTTGGTCCCAATTTGAACAAAAACACAGTGAAATGAAATGTTGATTCCCAAACTTCCGGTCCTTTGATCAAGGAGTTCAAAATTAATTTGCCGTTGTCAGGTCAATTCATCAAGGAAACTGTGCTTATGTTATATTACCTCTTTTAAAACTCCCTGAGAGTTTTTTAGAAATTCCTGTCTAATTTTTAGAAGACTATATATATATATATATAAAATATATAACTATATTATGTGTCAGACAATATTATGCCACTGACAAGAAAATTTATTTTGTATTGGAAATATGGTTGTTACTTTTACTAAAGTTAGTCTTTTAAAGCATTTTTAAATGGCTGCAACATTGAAGCTTACAGTCTTATAGTCTCCAAGTTTTGTCAAATCTGACTGTGGCCTTAATAGTGCATGCACACTAGGTGGACTTCACAGAACTTATCACGATGTGGACTGACAGCTGCCACTGGCAATGAAGATTCAACATGTGAAATTGGCCAAAAACGACCTAGCAGTGTTCTGGCAATATCATTTGAGCCGTACAGGTGGCTCAAAGTTGGGCCAAAGACACAAATTGACAGGCCTGACTCTTATCAGATGTCCGATCATCGGCTTGGTGTATCTGCGGTTTGAGAAGAGTAGTAAGGAAGAACATGAAGTCGAACATTGCAGTACTAGTTTTGGGGATTAGTACAGTTTTGCCTTTAAGATTGCTGTTTCCCATGTCATTCCTTCAGGTGGCAAGAGGTTGAATCCTCTGGAGGAGTTTGAAAAAACTAATAGCACATTTACCGAAGCAAGCTGTCCATATAGATTTTGGACTGAATTACCCTCATTAAAACCAAAACTGGCCTTGAACATCTGTCCCAGTCATCTGCTCAGTACTGTGAACTGGACCACTGTTAGCTGTGCTGTTTTGAATGATGTCACTCGGTCTCTCTCACTGTCTCTGTTCTGTTGTGAGCACAGAGCTGCCCTCCGGAACCAGATAAAAGACTGGCTGGGGCACAGGGACACTGAGTCTGCAGTGTCATCACCTTCTATTGCTATGACCTAGCTTGGCCTGGGAACTCTGGCACAATAGCTGACATGATTCTCAGGTTCTCTACCGTGAAGTGCTGCAGTTTGCATTCACCTACTTTACTGTTAAAACTGTCCTTTGCTAAGGCACTGTTCTATTTTTAGCTTCTGTGCCTTTGCCAATAATGACCTTGACCGTATTGATTTGTTGGCATATTCTATTGCAAGCTTTCCCCAGAAGATAAAGGAAAAAAGGGCATGTGATGTGCACAGAGTGGCTTCACCCCGGGAATGTAACCTGCTCCACGTTTTTCCATGTCATTTTACAAGTGTTTGGAGTTCACAAAATAAGCAATGACAGTATAGCCTACATGTTTACAATATGTGTATTTATATATATAATCACTAGTGTAATCACTATTTTTCTAAATAATGTTAAACTGTGATACAGATGGTAATAAAAACAACTTCAATCCTCCCTGAGAGATGGGCTTTCTGACTAAGACAAAAAAAAAAAAAAACAAAGCCTTACATTTTTCAGAGCTTTAATGAGAAACCTCTGGCAAACATGATTCCAGTAGTGAAGTGTCCTCATCACATTCGAGCACTGAGTGCAGTACAGTTGATATATTTTAGCAGCAGGGCTTCTCCAAACTTAATATAGGGCAGTAAATTCAAAAGCTGTATGGAAAAAGACATTGTCAACAGTCAGCTTGCAGAAGTTGTAAGCAACAAGCACCGTTTTTGATTAAATGCAAATAATGACAACTAAAACATCCATGTATGATTACAATTAAGCCAGCTATACCATAGGCATAATTTTCTATTAAAGATTATCCAGATTTGCAACAGCCTACTTTACTGAAGCAAGCACAGTGACCACCTACCTCACCTGTGCTAAAAGCTGTTCCATTGAGTCTTTCCGCTGCTGTTCTTAGTTCTTAAACTAATGTATGTCCATAAATATTCATGATGAGGTAAAAGGATGTTCCCTACAATGTTCTCCTCCGTCGTCTGTTAAAGAAGGGTTATCAAACCCTTTAGTGCACTTTGAAGTCTCTTCAATCCAGTCTCGTGTCCTCTGCAGCTGTTCTGGCGAAGCAAGATGCTCCAATGGAATGTCGTTAAATGTTAGATAATGAGTCTCCGACTCAAGGATCTCGTCATCAATTCCACTTAGTTTGGGATTACAAAAAGCCCAAACCATACCGCAGAAATAGATGAAAAATGTCGCCATCACAAAAAACATCAAAGCATAAGATTCAATCATTGCCTCAGTGACGGAATTTGACATTCTCAACTGAAGGTATTTTTAATGAATGTGTGGATGGGTTTTAGCCTTTTCAGTTATAGTAGATGTTTTATGTGGCCCCTCTCCCGTATGAAGCTGCGCTCTGTTATGAGGTGCACAGCATTGTGTGACGATGCCATCAACAATATTACGCCATTTCTTTCATATTAAAAAAGAACATTTCGAAGTAGGCTACTCTATTACAAGTCTTAAAATGTTATAGGCTATTAAAACCGTTAAACACAACTTGAACATGTTAATGCAATACTTAATAATTGCCGCAATAATTATTCAGTTATTCTTGTCAGTTCTTTGCTCTTTCCCCCGTGCCAGTCATCCTATACAAGTGCAGCGTTGTGGCTGAAAACTGCATTTAATTAAAATGCAATACTGTTATATTGTTCATCATATTCAATGTTTGCAGTGTAGCCATGGTGTGCAGGACTGCAGGTCTGCACAGCTTAACTGTAATTTAGACGCACAGCCCTGAAGTTTAGAAACTGCTATTTTAACGTTCTAAGCAGGCATATTGCATTTGTTGGCCTGTTTATCCCGATGCACTTCTTCAAACAGAGCTAGCCAAAGTATTGTTACTGTTAGATCAATCCTCATACAGCCTGTGCCATCCATGTAGGCTCGTTGTCTGTTGAAGTTAGCCTAATGATCAAGCATGCTTCTATCAACAGTGCGCGCGTGCTTTAATAAAAACAATAAAATCACATACACAGTGTTGTGATCATCTGGACAGATCTAGAGAGTCAGGCCTGCCATCGGGGCCAACAAACAACACAGTAACGCCACAAAAAAGAAACATTGTTACGGCTTTGTTCGCAGCTGTGAGAACACCGTGGTTTAAGCAGGTTATTTCACCTGATGATTAGACCTAGACTTGCCCAGGCTAAGTATCTAAACAGTAGGCATTTACTGAAGCTTAGCGTCATCTAAAATATTGCAAACGTTTGCAACCTGCCACTTGGAAGTGTTCCAAACATTACTAAATTAAGCAACAGGCTACTCTTGACATGCTTTTCAAGTTTGTGGCGAAAACGCATCTCAGCACGTAAACTGACAAACACTTTCACTTAAGGCAAGTGCATTTTAAGCTGGACATTGCTGGTACTAGTAGTTCTCTTACCGTAGTCCCTTGTAAACCTATTGCCTAGCAAGACTACGCGTCCCATAAGGCACAGTAGTTGAAGTCCCGGATGTCTATCACGCCGGAAGAGAAGGCAATTCCTTTCCCAGCCATCTTGTGGCATCAACTAGCGAAGTGTTCGCACCAAGCCTCGTAGAATCGGAGGAGAATCCTGCTGAAGGGGCGTCATCATGCCCGGACATCTGCAAGAAGGTTTTGGCTGTGTTGTAACCAATCGGTTCGACCAGCTATTTGACGATGAGTCGGACCCATTTGAGGTGTTAAAGGCTGCTGAAAAGAAGAAGGACGTCGTTCCTGGTGGTGCCGCCAAGACTGCTGCCCAGGCTGCAAAACAGCCCAAAAAAGAATCTCAGAAAGACAGGAAGAGTGCTGTCCCAGAGAAGAAAGAAGACACACAGGCGCCCGTGTCTCTTAAGAAGGATGGTATGATTGTTTACTGAACCGTTTTTCCATAATTTCAAGACCCTAAAGTCTTGACGCAAGTTGCGCGCTTGAGCTTCCAAGCCCCCCCTCATGAGGTCAACATGGTCCCTTTTGTGTTGGGGAGATGGGATGCTTAGCAGAGAGGTTAGAATAGGTTGTCGTTATCATGTGAACTACATGGGAGCACCCCAGACTAAACTCGCTTCAAAAACACGTGTTTCTTTTTGCTTCTATCTAGTATGTGTTAGTAACATTAGCAAGCCATAATCTTCAGTAGCTCGAGGCCTTTACCAACTTGGGCGAGTGATCTTTGCATGCATATTGACAAATTTGTGTTTGTGAGCTGGATTCCATGGTTTGTAGGTTGAATAATTGCAAATTAGTATGCTTCAAACGCGGCGTTTGTGTTCCCGCCGTCAAGTCAAACAAATCAGAATTGTTTGTCTGGTGTGAAATCACGCTGTGACTGATCAGCAAGCAGGCTAATGCTAGCTGACAAGCTAAGCTTATGTTCCCGGGCTAGCTAGCAAGCTTTAGCGTTGCGTGACGAACCTCGTGGTTAAAGTTGAAAAGAGGTTTAAGCGTCAACAGGTTTCAGACTCGGCACTCCCTCGAGTCTGTTAAAGTTACAGGCACCCATGAAAAGTGCCATGTGTGCTGCTACAACATATATGTAATATTAAACTATTTCTACAAAATGCGCAATTTGTTACCCATGTAGTGGCGTTATGTTTAGAAGTGTATTTGCTGATCACTGAGTTGTTGATGTGGAATAATTTTTGAACAGTAGGATGTCGTCTTGTCTGTCAATTTTGGCGAGACCAGAGAAGACCAGACAGGTGCACACACGAACGTGTTGGCTAGTACCAGCTGCTGGGGTGTGTGGCTAGCCTCTGGCGAGTGACTATTTTGGTAGGTGGAGGGAGGGCTCAACCAATCCCACTGGAGGCAGCATCCTCAGTCCAAACGCGCAATGAGTAATGACGTAAAACTCACATTTTCCCCATGCTCTTTGGCTTAAAGCGCTACTTTAATGGCTAATATTATAAGGTTGTTTAAGAGGTCATTGATGTAATGTAAAACACGTTGTGATGGGTAAAACATTTTGCCATTATAATGAATAGATTATACTTTTACATAAATTGATTCGACTTTTGGTATGGGGCTGCATCGTCTTTCATAGTTTCATAAAGAAGCTGCAGATTTGAGAAAAAAATGTACCTCAATAAACTTAACATGCAAACTGGCATGTTTATGTCTAGATCTGTTCCCCTTGGCACAGATGACCCCATTAGAGCACATTCAGTGCTATAAATCTACAGGGTAGTTCTGCTGTTGTCTTTTTCACACTTCTATGGTAAGACTAGTCAGCAAGGAGGACACTACCATTGAAATAGAATTTGCAAGGTTTTATCGAAGCATTTTTACATTTACTTGTGTAATTAGTGCACAATAGTAGTGCAAGGTTTTCAAAAAATGAGGCATAACAAAAATGAAATGACATTATTGTCCATGGTTTACAACACAACCCTAGTGAATTATGTAGATATTGTGTATTACCAAGATCCGCATTTATTTGCTTATCTGTAAAATTCTGTGTTTACTGTAGCACTGTGCCACTTGGCCACTGTCACATGTCGTTTGTATTGACAACATTGAGGTGACCTAAGAGGTGTTCAACAGAATTAGTCATTTAATAACTACTGAGGAGTATGAAATGTCACAGATTAGCCCATAGTCTTAAATTAAGTTGAAATGAGTTAAGCACTTAATCCTTTCTGCTAAGCTGTAAAACCAGTTATTCACTTTTCAACATTTACTAGTTTCAAGTGGTTTTCTGTCTAACAGCTGTCTCAAAGGGCTTTTTATCTATTTTAGGCATGAGGAGAATGGGCAGGAGGCCTGAGCAGTCAGGCCAGCCTGGGTCCCAGCAGCAGGGGGGTCAAGGGGATGGGCGTCCTCCCACAGAGAGGCGGACAGACCGGAGGCCACCACGTGAACGACGCTTCGACAAGCCTGCTGATGAGAAGCCTGCTGAGGGAGGAGAGTTCTCTGTTGAAAAGTGAGTAGTGTAACGATTTCTAAGCACCAGTGATGTAGACGGCACTCTGGGGGTGGTAAAGTTGCTCTAAAATAAATTGTAAGGCTAGATGGTTAATTGAGGGTGTGTGTTCGTATCCTAGGGCCTAGCCCATTCTTGTACATAAAAAATTAGAAAATTAATTAAAAAATTAGAGTAAAGAATAAATGTAGAAGATTGTTTTAAAATTAACTCAAATTATTCTAGTAACTTGGAGATGTAAGTTGTGATCTGTATCGCACTAATGTGCTCCATTAGGCCTGCTGGTGACCGGCCGTTCAGGGGCCGTGGTGGTGGCAGAGGTGGCCGTGGAGGACGTGGCAGGGGCATTGGCAGAAGCGATGGCTTTGATGCTCGTGGAAAACGCGAATTTGACAGACACAGCGGCAGTGACCGATCGTAAGTCATGCGTACACAATTGCTATTGATTTCCATCAGCATTAGTCTGCCTTATTTTTATTTCTAGTCAATGTTGTGTCTGGTACCGTGTCCCAGCTGAGCATATGTTTTTGCTTCAGCAGCCTGAAAGCTGAGGAAAAGCGTGGAGGTAGTGGATCTCACAACTGGGGGACCGTCAAGGATGAGCTGAGGTTAGTTTTCAAGTGAATACTTCTGGAGCTTAGTGTCAGGCTGTGCTTGCCTTTTTTTGTACGTCATTACTATGAGTTAAAGTATGAGATCAAGTTAGTTGATGAATTTGTCACATTTAAATTGTACCAATGATAGTTTTCAACGAAGGTGCAAACAATATACTGCAGGCTGTCTACCAGGTAGAAAATCGTGTGCATTAGCCATATAAATTTGACAGTAAGACTTGGGTAGACTACAGCCTTGCGTGTCAAAGCTGGGAGTTGGCTCTGACTGTGTGACGCTCAAACATAGGTGATTCACTTCTCTCATTTCCACCACATAGTAACTGATTTTCAACCTTTCTTTGCAGTAGTAACAGATGTTGGCACTTACAAAAACACTGACTTTCCTTAGTTTGATCATTGGCTACTGCTGAAAAGACAGCTTCTCCTTGAAGCCTGTGCAGGCACAGTTCAAGACTCATTGTCACATGCCACATTAGAGAGTATGCACTTCTGTGTGTCCAGGCTTTGTGCACATTTAAACACCCTGACCCAAATGTTATCAATGCCAGTTCAAGGGATACTGAAGTGCATGTAAACCCAGTAATTTTTTTACACCACTCAAGGCTAATTTTGAATTTGTGCAAGACAATCTCTTCTCTATCAATCATGTGTGGCAGTTTTAGGCCTTTAAGAGACGCTGTCAGTTCGTTTAACACAAAAATCGTTCTTCGTGCCCTCTATATTTTCTCCCCTATTTTGTGTAGTTCGCGAATATGATGATCCCCTTTTTTCAGAGGTATTTGCAGGGATGGAGAATTTAGGAAATTGGAAACGTCTCACAAAAATTCTAACCTCTCACTATCTGCATAAAAAACTTGGCTCTGCCCATAACTCTTTACGAATTAGTCTTATGTGTTTGATGCACCAACTTCACCAAAGGAGTCAGTACTCATCCTTGAATCAAGCTCGGTTCTCAAGCAGATATCTTCTCACACTTGATGCGCAGTACAAAAATTTGGCATTGAAGCTTATGGAAATATGCAGGGTTAAAGTATTCTGATGCTTTTCAATCCATTGCCCTGTTTGAGGTCACAAGTGTGGTCGGCAGGAAAAAGCAAACAAATTTGGTACCAGATAGGCCAAATAGTGACAAGGCAACTAATATTAACTGGCGAGGGCAAGGATGTTTGTTTGCCCCCACTGGTTAGCGTCAGCTGGCATTTGCCTATGTGTTGCTTTTTTCTTACTGACAGCACTGGAAGCATCCCTTTAATGCAGCTGTTACCACTATTTATTAGATGTTTGTATAAACTGTACTTTTATTTGGGTGTGTGAATGTAGTCCATCGTGCAGCTGATATTGAATTATTCCCTGACTCCTGTTGCAGTGAGCTTGATCAGTCCAACGTTACTGAAGAGACCCCAGAGGGTGAGGAGCACCCCCCTGCTGACTCTGAAAACAAGTGAGTATGAGAGTGCAGTCCCACTCACAATAATGCCCCATTTGGACAGGAATAAGGGAGAACGTCTGGAGGAGTAGTAGTAGTTAACATCTAATCAACTTTACCTTTTTTTTTTTTTTTTTTTTACTATTGATAATACATCTTATCACCTTTGCTTTTTATCCACATCTAGTGAGGAGCTCTGTTGTCAATGTCTCCACCTGTATAGTTCCTAACCATTTGGCTTGTGTCGCTTCCAGGGAAAACGAGGCCGGCGAGGTCAAAGAGGAAGGGGCCAAGGAGATGACTCTGGATGAGTGGAAGGCCATGCAGGACAAGGAGCGATCCAAGGTTGACTTTAACATCCGCAAGGCCAATGAGGGCGCTGACAGCCAGTGGAAGAAAGGATACGTTCTGCACAAGTCTAAAACTGAGAATGTGAGTAGATGCAACAGGAAACCACAATTCTTCTTTGCACATGCATTGACTTCATTTAAATGTGTGTTGCTTCAACTGTTGTAGTAGCTTAGCATTGCTTACCCTAGCTTTAATCCTTACTGTCCAAATATAGTTGATTCTTATGGGATTTGTTTCTTTTTTTGCCATGAAGCCTGCCTTCATTGATGCTGAAGGGGATGCTGAGAAGGTACGTTTGCATAGTATTCAGGTTGTAGTTGCCATCTAAGTTTATAGTTGTAAACTACTGTGCGGTGGAGACAGATGCACTGACCTCTTTAAAATCTTGTCAGACCGATGATGATCACCACTCCAGGAAGCCAGCCCATGACATCACATCTCAGCTGGAGATCAACTTCGGAGATTTGGGGCGCCCAGGTCGCGGACGCGGAGGCCCCAGGGGGGGTAGGGGAGGCCGTGGAGCTGGATCCACCAGGCCGCCACGTGGTGGGCGCACTGACAAGGTAATTACATGGATGTCAACGTGCAGACACTGTGGCACTGGATTTGATGGGCTGAGAACTGTCGCTGGGAATAGTGGGCAAGGATGTCATTGATGCATCATTTACATGCACATCAAAAAATTAGCAAACAAATGACCAAATCATGTAAACGCATTTGGTTTTGGTCATTAGAGTTTTAAATGCATGTACACACCTAATAACGGATTATTACATTTAACCTGATTTATTGTCAGTTAGAATAAACCAATCATTGTGATCATGTAAACACAGCCATCGTTGTAAGAAAGCAACCAATGCAACAACACTGGGAGCTGTACTCGGTCCTACATGCTATTTAGCAGAGGCTTTTACCCAGTGACATGGACTGACATGGGTGGGTTAGGGAATCAGTCCCTAGTCAACCTGTTGTCAGTCACTGGTGTTTCCACTGCTTGTCTACACACCATATACAGTACTTGTCCCCGAGTTGCTCGAGGGTGCAGTTAGCGGTCGCTTCATCCCATTTCTGAGCTCTACGCCACTTCGAGTTCACAAACATACATCTAGTGAAATTCTATGTGTGTGTGTGTGTCAGTGTTGTATGGCAAATGGTTTACATTGCACATCTAACTGGCTAGGTGTGAGACATCTATCGAGAGAGTGTGCAATATGTGAATATTATGAACAGACTCAAGATCATCTACTGATGTGTGACCAGTACTTTGTTGTGTTCTCTCCTGTAGCCAAGTGGAGTGTCTGTCCCGAATGTGGACGACCCTGAGGCCTTCCCGGCCCTTGCCTGAGTCCAGTCCCAGTGAGCTGGACCTGGAGCGCCCCCAACTGGGCACCTCCTCTACGAGGCTTGCATGCTTAAGGATCCTTCAGCAGATGAAATGATGGAAGACTGTCATCCATGCCATTCACCCCTGAGGACTGAAATTTTACCTGTTTTAAAAAAAAAAAGGAAAAAAATTAAGAAAAAAAAGGAAAGGACTTCTTGCTACTCTGAAGCAAATTATTGGTAGAGGTTTTGTATTTTAGAAAACAAGGTAGCAGGGATGTTTTCATACAGTATTTTTTTCAGAGGTTATGCATTCTTCATGGATACTTTTGTATTGCTGCTTGAAAATGTGCATTTCCAAACAGATGTGAAGGGTGCATCAGTAAGCGTGTGGTGTCCCATGGGTTGCTTTTTGTCTTTGTAAAGAGTTGCCTCCAGTCAAGCTTCTTGGGGGAGGGATCAGACAACCTCTTACTATGTTGAGTATTTCTGAAAAGGTTACTGCCTTTTGTAAATTGTCATATGAAATATGCAGAATTTCTCAGTTCTGTTTCACTCATCAGGGGGTCCAGTTCCTTTGGTATAGTAATGTAGTCCCTGTGAGATTCATGGATGAATCTTCATGGAAAATTCAAGTGTTAAATGTTGATGTATGCCAAGTTCATCAATCTACACACCACTGGTGATTATGAACCTAAATGTGAGATGTTATCATCAAACAAACTGATGACAAATGTGACTTGGAAAGAATTTTTAAATTGGAGGGGAAAATGAAAACGCATTTGCTATGTGTATTCTACACCACTGAATTTCCGTAAAAAAAAAAAAAATCCCATCAATTTGAGCAATGTTTACATAATGCACTCCTGTTTACTGAAACTGATGTCCACTCACCTGATTAGCCCATTCATGATGATCTGTACAAGTGATCATTCTTTCTTATCCCTCTTGCTTTACCAACAGCACTACTGCGCAATGGCTCTGAAAGAAATACAGTTGTTCAATGTGGAACAACTCAGTGCTTATAAAATGTGTGAATTCCAGCCCTGCTATTATATAGACCTCTGTCCATAATTAAAAAGATGGTCGATTCATTTTTGATTGTAGTGTGGCGTTTTCAAGCATTGTGAAAAAGTTTTTTTTTGTGCAATGTAGTACATCCTCATTCCCTTCACCACAATGAAAGCTCAGTAGCTCACAGGCTCATACCTAACCTTTGAAGGTAGATGAGGACTCTTGTTAAGAATCTTAAGTTTGTTGTGAGAACCTAAGGTTACGTGAGTGCGTGTGTGTGTGTTGAGAAGAGCTGCTTGGCATGGCATTCAATCATGCGTTTGTCCTGCAGAACAGCTGTGTGATTTAATTATAGATGTAGCTCTGACAAATTGAAGTGACTGTTAAGATGACTAAGTGCTTTGACCCCAGATTAGGAATTTCTGTTCTAAAAGACAACTGGGGAGAAAATTAAAGTGACTTTGGGTGGGGTACTTTATGTTCACTATTGGCATCTTCCTGTCTTTGAGGGAATGAGAAAGTCATTTTGAGGCAACGCAAAACCTGTGATGGTCAGTTTGTGATGTGGACCAGCTTGATATGGGTTGTCTACCCCTCCTTCAGGCTAGGGCTATATTTCGAATAAGTTAATGATTAGTTTCTGAGGCATGTTGGTATGTAGTTCACACTTGGGACAGTGTCCTTAACTGCCCTCCGAGGTTAGGAAAGCTTTTGCTGTCCAGTGGCTTTTGGTGACCTTTGACACTTGTGGTTAGGTTTTCTTTGAGCCACTGATCAGTCCAAGGTGTTCTGCAACCAGGGATGCAGTCACCTCAGGGCTGAAATGACAGAGCAAAACCAGACAACATTCACTAGCCAGGTTAGGTCAGATTACAGGAGACCTTGTGGACTGAACACAAAATGTGCTAACATGACTTACCCATTTGAGAGAAAATAAAAACACCTTAAGATATAAAATATAACAAAATATGATGATACTAAATTGTCCTTAAGCAGCGATCAATTATTACCACATCTTTCCTACTAAATAAATGCTTATAGGGTGTAAATTAAGATAATTTGGAAATCAGTGGTTCATGAGTATAGTGACATAATAACCTGGTTTTTGGCATGGGGGTGGAACCTCCAGAGGGTACCTGGGAGGTCTCAGCCGTTTAAATGAGTTTGAAGTCTGCTATGGAAATGTCAGAACTATTTGATTTTGATTTGTGTCCCACAGCCAAAAGGTGGAGCCAAAACACTGCTACTCTCTTTTAACCTATAGCTTTCACAGCAACAAATACAAGAGAGACTAGAACTAAGAACTCACTTCAGATAAAAGTTCTGAATTTCACGTTTTTGTCTTGCTGTTTGGCAAAAATCCTCTTTTTGTAAAAAAGAGTTGTTTGACTCCCCAACAGAGGTTAAAACAGGAGAAGCGATTGCCATAGTGTCACATGGGCACTCTTCTGTCCACTCTAAAGGAATTTGTGGTTCTGGTACACATATTATCTGGTACACATATCCTACGTAAAAATACTTTGTATGAAAAAATATTACTTAATTGGTTTGAATCAATCCTTGTAATGTGGGCAGAAGTCTAATTATACTTCTAAAGGTTTAACATGTGTGCATAGTTATAGCCCACTACTGTAGTTATTTGAAATTCACACCTTATTCACACCTAGCTGACCAATGGCAAACTAGATTGCTGGACAAACTGGGTCTGTGGATGAAGCAGACAACTTTCTCAGACATGGCTCATTATCTGCTGGTTTATCTGGTTTATTTGGCTTTCTGAACACAGCAGCTAATTGTCCAGGAAATAGCAAGGCGAACACAGGCGTTAGTAATAATGTCTGAAAGGATCTGACACCTGTGCTTAGCTTGGCACTTCCTAAATGGATGATGCTGTCCATGGTCCTGATCCACTCCTCAGGTCCTGATGCATTCCTGTCAGTTTTGTGTTTTCCAGTTTTCTAGGTCCCATAGCTCCCATAGAGAAATATTCACACAATGACATTCTGTCTGTCACCACTTATCATTATGGAAATAATATTAGACTTATCTTTCAAAAACAGGCCTTGACTATCAGGTCCTCTAACATGTACATTTTTTACATGCCCATGCAATTACCTGAATCTAAATCATGAAGTCACAGATTTGGATGTATTTGGGCCTAGTCACAGGCTTTATCCACCCAGGATAAAGCTCATGTAGCAGGATTGCTTGTGAAAACTGAAAAAGTTTGAATCTTGTGTACAGCAAGGTTTTAGACATTGGCTCATCCAAATGAAATTGGCAGCTGTTTGATTCTTACTTTTTTGTAGCACTCTTTTGATTGAGACTGGCAAAGAGTTTTGGTTTGATTTATGGATTGATCATCAATGTCATTTGTTAGCAATGGAAAAAAAAGGTTCTTCCAAGAAACCGCTACAGTCAATTTTTACCGAGGCCAAAGTAAGCTTGCCTCCTATGGACACCCGCGGGTCAAAGAGCGGACAGGGAAAGAAATTGGGTCCATCTGTGCACACGTCCTCTTCCTCCTGCTCCTCCCCTCCATCACTTTCCCCACTCAGCATGCCCTGTGTGGAGATGTAGTCCACAGTCATCTCTGTGTTCTGAGATGTCTGAGTCTGGTCGGACTCGTGCGAGAAACTCTTGAGGTAGGCACTAGGGGACTTGAGGGTATAGGTGAGGCACACGCCCTGCTCCTCATCATCCTGATCCTGCTGCAGGCCCGTGCCCATGTTGGTGCTGCCCAGGCCCAGGCCTAGCAGTGCACTGGTCACTGAGCTCTCACTGGGGATCTCCTGCACCTCCACTGTGTCCGGCTCATCCGCACTCACACTGGAGTCACTCAGATACAGGTTCAAGGTCATCTCACCCTGTGGAGATGGGATGGGGGGGTTGGATGGGGTCATTTGTAGCATAATGAACCCAATGGAGTAGCTGTAAATAAGCTGAAAGAGGATGTGCATACCTTTAGAACGGAACACTCTTTGGCCCATTTACTGTTGGCAGGATCTGGGACCATGTCTGGAAGGAGGTGGCAACATCTCAAAAATCTAGAGTGAGACAGGCCAAAACAGATTGAAATCAATGTCAATCCAGTCACACACAACTGGAGAGGCAGGGGGTTCATGTAGAATTCTTTGTTATTGCTTTTTACAGCTATGCAAGATAAAGCTTTGACTTTTTGGATTGATGATGATTAGATTTTTCTGAATCTATCTGAAGTTTGAAGGTAAATTTTCAGGTTTCACAAAGAAAGAGCTCATTCATGTAAAGTTACTGTCTTAAAGTCTTTACCTTTGGCGAAGTGAAAAGGCATGACAGAGGCACATGAGAACCAGAAAAACCACACTGAAGCTGGTTAACAGGATCCCAAAGACCAGAGGTGAAGGTTCCTCTGCAATTAATAATAATAATAATAATAATAGAGCTGTTTAGTTAAAGGTGGATAAATGTCCAAAGCATGCCTAAATGCAATTTTACAAGACCATTTGCTACCCCAGAATTACTCTTTATTCTGAGCTGACAGCAAAGTCTTTAGCACATCTAAAGTTGTGTGCAATTGTAGGCATTCTTTACAGCATTGACTGTTAATGGTGGTCAAACTGCAAACAGAAGCTTTTCTATTGAATGTGAGGAGCTATACCCAGCACCTGGAGTCACGGCTGAAACATGAGCCTACAATGTTTCCAAATGACTACTGATTTCTGAGCACCTGCAGCAACACAAACCTGTGGACACTCTAAAACTTTTAGCCAACTTTCCAAGAGGCAACTTACTTATGTGTTTGAGAGTGAAGAAACGTGGTTCTCCAAATGGACTCTCTCCAGCCCTGGTCCAAGCAGTCATACATACACTGTATTGCTGGCCAACCATGAGACCCGAGACAATGAACTCGCCAGAAACGAACTCTCTTGATGTGCCATTCACGTCTACAAAAGGAAAAACGGATAGTTTTAATGGAGCCTATGTAACCCAGTTGAGCATTTGTTTACCATTTGGCAAATCAGGCTAATTGTTATTCAAAGTGTTTAGGGCTTACATAATTAAGAATACAGTGTTCTGTTTAAGTTGCACTTAATACTAATATTTACCATATTTATATCTGTTCCCCTTTGGGCCTTGAACATAGATGGTGTACTTGGTGAGGCAACCTCTCCACTGATTTCTTGGGACTGGATTCCATGAGACCATCATGGCATTATCCACATCGACCAGTGACCGAACACGAGTAATATAAGGACCCTTCTCTGGAACTGCAATATTGATATGGTCAATAAATAGCATGGGTATGTAAATTCATTTGATGTTCTCTGGTAACAAACCACAATTGAAGAATGAATCTAGTTTGGTGCATTGTTGCAGATCTGTTTTCCATTTGGGCTTACCCTGTGGCTGAGTAGCAATATTAAATTCTTCTTTCCATCTTCCGTCTTTGCCCAGAGCGTAAACTGTGACTTTATAACACTCATGTGCTTGAAGACCTTTATACAGGTGAACAATAATATAGATAGGGGGTGAGGCGACTGGAAGCACTGAATGGAAATGTTGTTAAAACCATTGAGACCCTTTGCTATTTGCTGTCTTTGTGATGGGCAGCAAATGTACATTAATTCCACACATCACTGAAGTAATAATGTGGCAACCGTCAACAAGTAGGAAATGTTAAGTAACGGACCTAATGGATTTGCATGGCTATAAAGATGAGCTTGTCTCTCTGATATCTCAGGTTAGGGAGAGTTTTCACACTAACCTGTAATATTGATACTCAGCTGATCTCTGCTCAGTCTTTGCCAGTGGAGTTCCTTATAGGACCTGCCAACAAGGCGCCACTCCACAATGTAGCTGGTCAGCGCCCCAGCGACTGCAGTATGATGTTTCTGCCAGGAGATGGCGATGCTGCCGTCCCTCTGTGCTAAGTGGGACACCATCTGAGGACGTCGTTCTGAAAATAAGAGCCAAGAGAAACATTCTTCATTCTCTCAATATTGCCAATGGATTTAGACAGAAACACCACTGGACCATATTACTGCCATTACCCCATGGAACAGACTCAAATCTAACCCACTGTACTGTAACCTACATGATGCAGAAACTTTCTATTAAAAGAATGCATAAGCTGTTTATAGAAAAATCTTTAATGTAGCTTACCCTCTTGACCAAGTATGGCTATGCTAGCAGGTGGAGAGTAGCCTCTGGAGTTGAAGGCTGAGATATTGATGAAGCACCGGGAGCAGAGCTGAACAGTAAAATTGGTGAACGTTGTGTTTGTCACATTCCATGACGTGGTCTCCTTTGTTCTGGTGTTCTCCACTAATACTGTGTATCCCAGAATTCTCCCCCTGGCCTCTGACTGAGACAGTTTCTGTGTTAAAGAGAAATGCTAAGGCTCTTAGAGTAGCAGCTGCATACTTGAGACAAACAGAACAATCAAACTATTGTGCATCATTTTCTATTCAAACACACACACACACAGTTTTAATATCATGGTGCTCATTTAGGTTCAGCAGTATAATTATTTCTACTAGAGGACCTGCACAATTTTACTCTCTATCACTCTTTGAGCAGAAGGAGGACCATAAGGATCAAGCTATAGACATTTCTTTTACTTCTGGTGTTTATTGTAAACTGAAACTCCCGAAAGGTCAGACATCTGGTTTCAACACGTCAGATTGCATTCTGGGTATTCACACCTCCAAAGAAGCAGTTAACAAGTGGCTTTGGCTCAGGCTCCAGCAGATGCTACCGCTTGCAGAACCCCTGCCTCCAGCATGGTATAGCCACCACGTTATCTCCAACAGAGTGGCGCATTTTAAGACACTTAATTGTGTCAACAAGCAGAGTTAATCAAAACCCCGCTCATGCCTGAGTTAGTCCTCGAGCCCTTGCCTAGCATGTGCTCTGCTTCTCTATACAAACCTACATTCACTTGCAGCAGAGATGCAAACCACAGAGAAGTAACAGGTTATAACTTGATTCTGGTTTAACAGTGCCCGGGTAGTTTTGCTTGTTTGTAATGTCCACAGTGATGTAGGATAACATGGCACAGGTCCATTTTTGAGGATAGATATTCATAATGTCCTGAAATTATAGTTTCCGCTACGTTGATTGAAAATAAATCATACCTTCCAAAGTAAGACGTAAGTCCCGGGTGATTCTTTGACATACCAAATATCCAGCTTTTGAATTGGGGCTGAAAAAAAGTAATCATTCAGTATTCATTTAATTACACTTGTCAGGTCTTCACAAAGCCTGGGAAAATTTTCTTGAGGGGTATATCAGTGTTTGAGATCTCATAGTGTGAAAACAGTTTTTTGAGTGTTGAGAGTGTTTTGAATATTTAAGTCTCATACTGATAAGCATCACCTCTGCATTCAAGCTTCACACATCAGGCTCATTTTCCAATAGGTGACGCAAATTTTTAAACGACTGTTTAAAATAATTCAGCTATATTCAGCTATCTGTGATCAATGCAATCAGATATGTGATATTTAATAAAATATGAAATCGATATCTGTGATCAGATATTGTATTATACCCCCCCCCCCCTTGTGAAGGCTGAGTGCTGTGGATAATGAAACTGTTGCTGATTAGCAACATGGAACACCTGCATTCTAAATAGACATGAAGAGTCCCTACAAAGTAACAACGAACCAGTGAATGGAAATCCTGTCATTCCAAAAAGTACTAGAGGTAGTGTGAGGTTTCTCATAGTATAAAACATGGCTGAGGGAACATCTAGATGTTAGCAAGTACATAAAAACCAGCAGAGGCATGTATGTAAGAGTTGTCAGTAGTAACATGTACTCTGACTGCAACAATGTCTGTTATGGTAAGTGTCAACCACTGGGGATGGGGTTGAAAGTGTTAGAAGACAACATGCAGTTTAAACTGTTCATTACACTGAATATCCTAAATGAAGAAGAGACAGACTGAAGACAGAGATCACGTATTAGCACACTCTCACTCGATTTCAGCCTTTCTCCACATCATCAGCATCCTCAGACTCAGGCAGATGCTCACCACTGTTAAACCTGACTAATCCTCTCATTTCTTATTTCACATTGGGGAAAATGTCCAAAATTACAATCAGCTAAATGTTTACAATGGGCAATTATAGCCCTGGGGTAAGTACTAGAATTCACTAAAGAACAAACTGTACATATGCTGCATGCACAAGTGAAAAACAAGGCCAATAGCTTATTGCATTTATCTTTCCGCTTAATCATTCAAACATTAAGCAATGATAAGCAAATCACCTTCTTCCTGAGTCCAGTGTTGGTTGAAACTACTCCATTGGCTCCACAAACCCATGTGTGGTCTTAATTTCAGTCTGGCACGGAAATGGTACAACACAAAGGGCTCCAAAGAGATAGAGATGCTCCAATTGTGGTTTGACTCTGTGCGCTGGAGAGCAATTCAAACAATCATCAGACCGCAGCTACGCACTCTAATATTTTCATTGATAAAAAAAAATATGAACACACACGAACAGGAAATTGCTTTCATGTATGCATCCAGTGATGTCACCTGAAACTTTCTTAAGATTAAAGGTCATTCATCAAAATCCCCGTTCTGTGACATTTTCCCTCGCATTATGAATCACCTAGGAGGTCTTGCGGTGTATGGTCTGAGTCGCTGCTGTGAGGTTTCAAACCCTGAGTCAACTCAACGTTAACGCTGTGCGTCAGCAATCTAATCACCTAATCCTAACCTTAACCTTGGGTTTACCTAAAGGTTTGCTGCTATATTTTACTGATATCTTCCACAAGCTTCCACTATCTAGCAAACACATCAAATGTGCAAGCACACCAAACACACACACACACACACACACATACAAACACACACACACACTTCTAGACTAGTTGATTGACGGTACATAAACCACCTACATTGAATAGCTGCATAGACCAGTGGCCTTGGTGCCGTCTGTGCTGCACCTCAAGCATGTTACAGGAGCCCATGTTGGTAATGAAGAGGAGGCAGAGGCGGGAGGTGCATTTCACCTTAGCCAGGACTGGAGCTGTGGGTCTCACTGCAGACAGAGGGAGAGGTAGAGGCCAATGAAGAGGCCGCAGGCAGCCAATGAGGAGGTCATCCTCTTACTGGACCGTTACAGACAGTGTATGTGCAGTTTAATGAACACACTGCATCATGGAGACAAATTAGAGTAATCCTGTGCTGCCACAATATGGAGACATTTTTAAAGTCTCTCATACTGATCTCATCAACATATTGGAGTAGGCAGATTTGTCAGACATCTCTGTCTTATCTTTTTGAAAGCAGTAAAGCAGATTACAGCATTGCAATGGAACCCCACAGCAGATAACAATGAACATTATACCTATGTGGCTGAGAGTGACATTCAGTTCCCCAGCAGCGCTCTGGCCCAGTATGTTGGAAGCCCTCATGCTGATAAAGAACTGGGTCTCAGAACCAGGATGGAACGTGGCCGAGTTCTTCCCTGAGTAGATGACATCAGGGCTGGTGTCAGATGCAGACCTGACGCTACGAGAGAAGACGCAGTAGAAATTGACCCGAGTGAACTTGCAGAATTCTCTCGATGACATTTTTAGTTGCAACGACACAAAAAGATGCTGACAACTCATGCACATTCTGGTGCTACCACATCTAAAGCATTTCTCTGAAATGCAGCAGCAGCTTTCTGTTTCAACTGACCCAAACTTTGATTGTGTCCAGAAGTCAGTTTCCTTTCCAATTTCCCATTTGCAAGTGACATTTCCATGTTCTCCGTTCTGCTCACAGGTCAAATTTTGAGGGACTTCTGGAGGGTCTGAAAGACAAGATTGCACAATCTATAAACTGTACAGCATCACCTGCATGACATAGCAATGCATAGGCTAAATTCCAATGTCCTCCCTAACACTAAGCCCTGAAGCCTCAAAGGCATAACTGGCAGGCAGGCGTGCATGAATCACCCAATCATGTAATCGATTCATGCCAGTTCAGTCTTTGAGGCTGTACAGAAATCACACTGCATCTCAAGATTAGTTATTTTGAGGTACAGAAAAATTTAACTGTCATAACCACTTATACACAAACATGCTTTTACTTTTCAAATGACTGTATCTGCAACAAAGGTGAAATGTAACCTCAGCAACCATTTTTATTTGACACAATTTCTTGTCAGTGTTTAGATGCTTTTATATTTAGATTCATTGAGTCAAAACAAAAATTAACAAATTAAAATTGAAACTATATAGGATAATACTTACATCCAACATAGATGTCAAAGCCACATAATTCCCCGGGCTTCTCCGGACATTTGCAGGTGTATGTTGTGTTCGCCATTATTCCCTGAGCCTCATGCATTATTGTTGTGACATTCAGACGTAGGTGATGTTGTGCGTAGTTGGTATCGCGGTGAATAATTGCACCTTTGCAACCATTGTGAATGATGCAGAATATTGTAACATTTGCGCCCACCTGCACATATTGCCCGGGGCTGGGAAATGCTTCGCAAGAAGCCCGCGCTGAAGAACACAAGGATGAACTTCATGATTGACTAAACATAAGCATTTAAAATGGATTTGTAATTATGAAGAACACAATTCCATACGCACATCTGCAAACATTTTTGCAATTTGGTGCTAGAATTAGCCTACAATGGACCAAGTCCATTGATCACTGCTGAAAAATAACGCGACTTACCTTTGCAGATTCCTAAAGCACATAGCAGGAAGACAAATACGTGGATTGTCATTGCATAATACACGCACTGACAGAGCGCTGATTATAAACATAGGTCCACTGCACGTCCACATCCAGTTACCTACAACTGAAAAATAAGAGCCATTTGTTGCCGTTTCAAACATAAAATTATAAAATGTTCATAATGGAAAGAAAGAATGTGAAAGAACGAGAAAAATGAAAACGAAAATACAAATAAATAATAAGACTATTAATGACTGTTTGATACATTAGACCGCAGTGAGTTCATCCAATTTGAGAAACAGATTTTTTTTTACAACAGCCTATACACTCGTGAATATAGCTTATAGAATAAAACATTCTAGGTTTAGTTTTTAAAATACTTCTGAACTCGCCATTTTCTTTCAGGAAATACATGAGGTACATTAGTCATATCCTACTCACACAGCCAATACAGGTGGTAATGTCGACGAGCTTTCCGACGACTTCATCTGGACATTCGTCTTCACTTCAGCAATAAAAGCGAAATATGAATCCGTCCATCGTCCTAAGTCTACGTGATCGCTTGAGCTCACGAGGTTCCCAGAACATTGTTAACTTTCTCTTTTAGGGTTTCACTAGTACTGACCGTACCATTCTTGAGAACTGAACTCGTGCTTCTTGCCCAACCGAACGACTGGAAGCGTCTCCTGGGTTGACATTTAAGCGCGTGACCTCAGCTTCCAGTTCCACCTCCCCCTGTGGTATGCCTTGACAGTAGCCTTGCAAGTTCTTGTATCAGCACCACTTTGCACCTCTTATTCAAACGAGTTTGCCATTTTTTTTCTACATGAAAATGCTTTATATTGCAAAGGAATAATAATACATGTACTTTTAGGCATATATGTTTCTTTATTTAATAATATGTAAATTATATGTCTAGTTATTATTAAAATCACAAAAATCTAATTCAAGTCAGTTAATGAGCCAGCAGTAGGCTCACTGTTAATTAACTTAAACAAGATTTTTGTTTTTCTTTGTGTCCCCTTTCAGGGACACTGGCTTTTATCAGATAACTGATATCAACTGATATACTATCATATATCATATTTTGATATTATCTTCAAATAAATTTTGGTGGTTTATGTGGGAAAGATATGTATCGTTCCCTGCAGACATCCTGGATGCAAACTGTTCTGTGTTCTGGGCTGCAGCACACCACAAAAATGAAAGAAAACCATGTGGACACATCTTATTAACAACACAGTAATTAAGATTTAGGTGAAGTTTGTAAGGCCTTGCATGCCTTTTAGAAAGCTACTTTGCATTTACACTAAAACTTGTAAAGTGCTATTTGAAGCTATTATATCTTAGGCAAAGGCTGCTAGTTGCTGCTAATATTTTAGGAGGAACTGGGAACTTCCTAATACTGTCCAGTTAAGTTCATAAATAAGCTTAAATGAGCCCTGCAGGCCATTCTTAGCACAACAGACACATTATATCCTATTTGCCAGTATTTCAAGAGGAAATGCAGGCCATTGCTTTGTGGTCATCACCATTTGCCGTTGAAATACAAACTCAGTATCACACTTCTCTTTTGGTGACTGTTCCTGGAAACGCCTCACCATCTCGCTCAAAAGCATGTTTTAGCCTACAGTGGCATTTCATACTAAAACTCAAACGCCAGCCAAATAGATCATTTTTTATGCAATGATAAGTAGAAATTTTGGTAATCTATACTTTACTAGAGTAATTATTTTTCAGTCAACTTTTTACTGTTCTACTACTTACATTTTCATGCAATTATCTGTAGCCCGCAATTATCTTTGGCCTGGTAGCTAGCCGTGGTCCTAGGATGCCAACAGTGAAGATCACATGGGGGTGATCTTAGTTCTACTAGTGAAGTGGAGGAGATAGGGGAGGAAGAGGGAAGCTTTGAAGCATGGTATCACGTGACTTAGTGGGCAGGTAAGGAGGGTTAAATCTCTTACAATCAGAAGTGTGTTGAGTGAATCATTCCTTTCGTCTCCTCTCAAACTAGTGTTACTCTTTTTAACACTATTAAATATTTGAGTGCAGTGCAATTCTGCAGAAGCGAATTCCCTGTAGTAAGCTATAACCAACATTGCTTCTTGTTTCATGTTTGTACAGGTGTTAACAATCTCACCTAATGTGTCAGTGCTGTGCCATACTTGCATTTGTGTCCTTTACTGTGAATGTTTTATGCAGTGCAGTTGATAATATTGTTTCTTGATGGGTGTTTCAGTACAGCTGTTGCAGCTGACAGTAGGCCTATAATAGGCCTAGACAAGCCTACATAGGGATTCAATTACCTCTGGTGAAGACTGTATGGGCTCTCACAACTATACTGTCAGTAACTCTTGAGAAGCTAAATATTAGGTGTATGAGGTGTGTAATAGGTGCTTGTGGCTTAGTTTGTCTATGTCTCACCATCATCCATAAACCTGTGGATCAAAGCAAGCTCATGCAGGAATCCAGGATGTCATACAATGTTTGAAATTGAATATTTCATGGGGAGCGATTGCAATACTGTGCATTTGTACTCTGTTGATTTTTATGAAGCATCAATGTACTGTTGTTCTGTTCTAGTGCCTTTCTGTCCCCTCATTGTAAATGCATATAATAGCAGTTAAGCTAATTAGACATGTCAAAATGTGACATTTGTGATGCAAGTGGAAAGCCTGCACGCAAGTTGGTGCAGCGCATTTGTGTGCTACACATAAATTGCCTTACGCCACTCGCGCACTCTTTTCACCCCTGACCAGTCTGCATATGCAGCTGAAACAGGTAGCCTAGTGCATCCCAAATTTTTCAACATTAACATTTTAATATAACATTGCAGTTATTATGGCCTTTGGGAGGTGGGGCAGTGCACTATAGGCCCCTAAGCTCAGGCCTAAGCTTTTGTCCTTAATGGCATTTTTTGCTTTACATTACTTTTACTTTTATACTTTAAGTAGTTTTGAAACCAGTACTTGTACACTTCTACTTGAGTTGATGCTTCAACTTCTACACAAGTCTTTTTTCAACCCTAGTATCTATACTTCTACCTGAATAATGAATGCAGTTAGTTTTGATACCTCCGGTGGTGAAATATTAAGATCTTTACATTTTTCAGACAATGCAAGACTGGGTATCCACTGCCAGTGGTGGTGGAAGTACTGTAACTCAGTACTTAAGTAAAGGTACAAAGTAAAATATATACTTAACTAAAAGTAGAGCTACAGCATCAACAATCCTACTTAAGTAAAAGTAATAAGTACTTGCTTTTAAATGTACTAAAAGTAAAAGCACTGATGCCTATTTTTCCATGGAAATGCCGATAACCAAAACGTCCACTAATTCTGATTCAGAAATTTTAATAATAGGCTGAGTAGGCAAAAAATGGCATGGTCGAAATATTTGACCCCTCACTGTCACGGTCTCAATATGGACAACCTGTCCATCTCCTTCCTAGATAGGCTGGTCAGAGAGATAATTGCTCTTTCTACCATGGACTGCTCCATCCTCGTAATTGTTGACAGCAGAGTTGAAAGTCTGTAAAGTGGAATAGGCTACACACAGTCGCTTAGGTACCCTACCTATTAAAGATAACGCGATTTAAACTCGGAATTCATGGAGCAGCAGCATGGAGTGAAGCAGCATGTCTCGCAGCAACAACTGGACAACTTATTCACATGAGAAGGCCAATAGTTACACAGGATAAACACATCAGGTAAGGTGTATCGTCCATTAAAAGACGCTAATTGACCTAGCAAGCTGTAATTACTACTAAGCATGACAGCTAACAATGGTGAGGCTAAGGCCCAGAAAAAATGCTCTCTGGCCCAGACAAGAGTGCTTTGAGTTTAAGATGATAAAACGTAGCAAAACATTTGATACGTCACTCATTGTGATGTGTAAACTTCCGCGACAGCCACGCAGCCTGGGCGAGTTCAACAAAAAAGTGATAAACTAATAAAATGTGACGGAATGCATTTTTTAAATGTAGTGGAGTAAAAGTACATATAATACCCGCAAAATGTAGGGAAGTAAAAGTAAAAGCATTCATAATTATTTTTACTCAAGTAAAGTACAGATACGTGAAAATTGTACACCGTTACTTTCCACCACTGGATATGTGCATCATTCCTTCATATCAGCTGAATGACTTACTCAGAAACCCTTTATTAAGGTGCCCATTCAACAGCATTTAACAACAGAAAAAAACTGTCTGCAAGATGTGCAGACCTAGAAGTAGCAGAGGGGAGTGAAACCATCTAAATCAGGAAAGATGGTAAATTTAGGCGTGCTGGGACTGCACACATAGCCTACCCAATCTGCCATTCTGAAAGACTTCTGAAGGGATGTGAGAAACAGAATTTCAGGAAGTAAGTTAACTGTCATGCTTTGCAGATGTCTATAAAGTGTAGCATTATGCACCAAGTAAATCAACGTAAATGAACTATGTGCAACGGAAATCAAACCAAGCATCACACAAACATCACATTATCTCAACAGTACAAACCATTTCAGGTTAGTGGCATATGTATTGACATTTTTGGATGAGATTATTGGACTTGTTGGTGTCTGGGGGGTGGGGTGACAGCTGTGGTGCAGTGCCCGTACCATAACCAAATTCCCCGATTCAACCCCTTCTTTCTTTCTCTCTGTCTTTCTCTCGTTCCCCCACTTGTTTCCTGTCTCTCTCCACTGTCCTGTCTGTATAGACAAAAAGCCCCAAAAATATACTTTAAGTCGGTGTTTGAGGGCATAACTGATGATGTGAATTTAAAGGAATACAAAGTCACCAAGGCACCAATGTCAACAAGCACAATTCGGGCAACAGTTTGTTGTCTAAATATGACTTACGTGACATGTGATGTTCAGTGACCCTGTTTCAAAACCTTTGAACTCACCACATGCCTATTTGATTTCACTTTCCTTAGTTTGAGCAGTTGAGAATGAAGTGACTTCATTGTACTTTCCAAACACAGTAGGAGGGGATGTTACCACTGCAGTTACATACATTTACGGTTATGATGTTTTATAATCATTCAAAATGTTACTTTCTCCATCTTTCTCCAAGTTGGATAAATGAGTAATAGTGATTGTTGCAGTGACTAGTGTTGTAGTGTCTGTATCCGTGAAGCAATATAAATACATTGGCTATGAACTGTTCATAATACCTATTTATTCCTTTTATTAAGCCAGGAAGGTCCCATTGACATACAGTACCTCTTTTGCCAGGGAGTCCTGGTAAAGATAAGCAGCATAAAAGTTTCAAACATAAAGACTGACTTTCAGAAACTGAAAACATAAGACACAAGCTGTGACATATTAATGTCTGATATGACCATTTGGTTGACCAGTAGTTACAACTGCAGTCATAAAGTGTTATAATGTTAGGTAAGGTAAGCATAAGCTCAGCCTTAGGTATCGCGATGCTTTATAACACTTAACCCACTTATATCAACCATGAGTACTTCATAGCCCTTTGTGAATGCATGTATAATGCTTTATAGATACAGGGCCCATCATGCATACAGCAGACTGGGGTTTTGGTTTTGCAACTGACAGCTGTCAATACTATTTTCGTATCAGCGCAACATGCATTATTTGCCAGAGACACACAGTATCTAAACAGGAGATGAACTTGCACCCTAACAGGCGTGCCAGCTAAAAGAAGAGGTGTGGTCCAGCGCTAAGCTCACTTGGTGCTATTTTAATAATGGCGAAATTGATCCCTATTTATGCTAATGGCAGAGAACCTGTCTGTAAAATACCACCCATCTGAGGTTTGTGTGCTCCTAAAGGCAATAGGAGATGGCTCTCTCATTGGTTAATTCAGTGTTACAAGCAAAACACACACATGATTAACTAAGTAACAAGACCAGCATTTTTAATGTAGTGCCAGGTGCACAGTTTTACCATATTGTCCCAGGACCGCCTCCAAACCAACTTGTGCTTCATGCTGGAGACATGGCGCTACTGATCATGAAAATAGGACACAAAGAGTCAAAGTAAAGTGTTACAGAGATGGTTATCACAAGTACATGCATCCATTAGAAACTGCTTTTTACTGTAGAGCTTTACAAAGGTGAGATGTGTGACTATAGGAACCAAATGAGAGAGAGAGAGAGAGAGAGAGAGAGGCTGATCACTGCAGTCCTCTCATACTCCCAATAAACCCAGAGTGTTTAATGTTTCCACTTACACGCAGCTGAGATGGAAAAGAGTTAAGTGTATTTAGCTGTCTCATGCATTATGTCTTAGTTATTAGAGTTATTAGTTCATCCAACTCAATTCAATAGTCAAATATTATAATGCTAAATGATGCCAATTTAAATTGCTTTCCCTGTTTTGTACAGTCATAGTCCAAAGTGCTCTCACACACAACACATTTCCACATGGGGATGCTCCTGCTTTTCTCAGGGTCCAAGAATCTCTATTAGCTATTATGTGCAACTTTAAGCCAACATTCCTGAGGGGAATAGGGGTTTATCTGCGGTGACTGGCTGCTGAGCAAATCGTTAGGCAAGACAGTCTGTCCTCTTGTCAGCATGGTCAAAGAGAAACCACCCTGCTCTCCCATGCCATTTCTCACAGCTGTGCTCCACTCAGTGTCCTCAAGGACAAGCGAAGGCGGGAAAAGAAAGTTCCCCGAGATGCCAAGGCCCTTCAAACCTCCAAGAGTTACATCAGCCAGCCCAATGTCCTTCCCAGAGGGAGGTGGAGGGAGACATGCCCACAGGGGGCGCTCTTCCACAGTGTACTCCTCAGGCTCCACCTCAGGGGTTTCAGGTAACAGGGTGGAGCTGATTTGACACGAGTCTGCCCACTGAGGCTTGTAAGGATCCACAATCTCTGGCCTGGTGGTATGGAGTTCTGGGTCTTTTGTCTGGACAGAGGGGAAGAGGAATGACTGGGGAATGGGCTCTGGGACGTCCTCCACAGGGGAGATGGGAGGGTCACTGTCACTGAACACTGACATCCAGAGCGAGTCGGAACCACATCTCTCATCCTACGCATGAAAACCAAAACAAACAAATAAACAGAGGAAGATGCGGTTTCACTGAAAGTGGTGAACATTGCTACAACATCAACTGAAAGAAAAACATGCTAGAACATTTAACATTAACAGCAACACAACAAGATTCCCATGAGAAAAGTGTGGTTTGGACACTACCTTCAATAATTTGATGGCATTGCTATTTCCAACCTTTGGGAATTTCTCAAAAAGCCATGCTGGTCCAACTGTTAAACATGCCGCTCTAATTCTGTTGGTTAAATTTTTCATTAATTCAGGAAATAATACACCCATAATTTTTTTTTATGTTTTTTTAATGAATCTGACCATTTTTGACATTTAAAACTGTTTGCATTAAAAATATACACAGTGGTATCCTTACAGCATGTAAGGATAGACATGTGACCGCCTAAGTGCATCTTTACAAAATGATCTGCCAGGACGTGTTATTGACCGTAAAATGAAGAACTGAAACTCCACTGTACACAGAGAGCTCACTAAGGTGCAGTAAATGAACAGCCATAATACAGATCTCCTTTTCTATTTATGTCATCATGAAATCACAAGATAAAAAAATCTTCAAAAACTCTAATAACTAAAGGTTATTTCAGATTTCAGGTACTCCGCTCTCTCAAACAAATATGCACCCAGAGGAGTTCAGGTACCAGTGTAAACAAATGACACTATTTCACTCAAATCATACACCTCTTGAGTGCTTACCTCATGCGAGCACATTTCAAGCACATCAAGTTTATTCCAAGCACCAAGGGCACAGCAGCCACCACCCAAATCCCAATAAACATTTCATCTGCAACAGAAACATATTGCTTAGGTCATGGGCAAAAGTGGACAAAAAGGGACATCACTTCACCAACATGGCACAAAAAGAGCCCTTGGGATAGATTTTAATAAAGCGTAGTGGCATAAAGTCATAAAGTAATTTTTGTCCAATTTTGTCTGACTCGGATGAAATGGCTGAAATGGCACTAAGCAATCACAAATATGGCGTCATGGAAAGATCATGGAGGCTTGAAGAGGGAATGCAAATTACCTGTTTTTTCTTTTCATCTTTACATTACAATTGATTTGAATTAGCCCCCTCCACATGCTCTGAGACTACAATGAGTGGCTAATGCTCAAGTGAGTTATGAAACGTAAAGAAAGATAGGCATCTCTACTCAGTGCTCCAAAGTAGGGGGTGGAAACCTACAGTACGATAAGTCATTGAGGTAACCCACATTGACAATGAGGCAATGAAGCGCAGATTACAATCAGCGTCACATAATACAAAATAAAATACAACTCAGTAAGTGAAAGTGAATTGTACATAAAGAGAAATTTGGTTTTCTCTGCACTGAACACTGATTTAAGGTCCATCAGAGATTCTTGAAGAGTATTAAATGAAAGTTTCTCAATAGCAAGTTGAAGTCAACAATACAGCACAATATTATAGTACAGTATTGCAGTACATATATCATTTTTATATTGTACTAGTTTCACCAGCATACAGGTTGACTTGACAGCCATTCAAAAAGGAGACATCATGTAAACTGGGCCCAAAAAATGATCCTTGAGAGGCACCCATTGTAACTGGAAAGAACTTTAACTGGCTGATTTCCTGACTTCACATGCAAACCCCTGAAACAAGTAGTTCTGCAGGCTAAGTCATCTATTAGGCAACCTTTGTAAAAGTAAGGGATGGTCTACTCTTTCAAATGCTTCTAATAGATCTATAAAAAGGACAACCAAGTGTTTCTTACTGTGTAGGACAGATATGTTGCTAATTTGGTAGCAGAAAAGAGATAGTGATGTGATAAGCTCTAGACCCTGACTGGTGAGAACTTGAGCTGAATTATGATTTAAATCATCCTTATAACCCCCACTAAGTATAAGGATCTAGGAAATATGCCCTTCAGGATACATTGGTTAAATATATGTTAGAAGCTGTAGCTGGAATAATAAGCGCAGCCAATTTTATATAAAAGAGTGGTACTCCTAGTTCTTAACAGCTTACAATGCCTCAAAGACTTTGATAGGAGAGAAAAACTGGTTGCTAAACCTAAATCTGAAGTTAACAAGAACAGCAAACTTCACTGCAGCTAACACCCTGCAAAACAGAGAAAATGCTAGATGATTTCAACCCAGGGTTTGAAAACACACCTGATCTTTGGAGCTGAAAGGAGACAGGTGGCCCTCTAGGTCCCTCTCCTGCAGCATTCCAGGCTGATATACAAAGGTCAAAGCCAGAATCTGGAAAGTCCAGCAGCTTCTCTCTTGGAGATGAAGCATTAACCTGAACTGTGGAGAAAAACAGAACTAAGTAAGAATGAAAACAGGGAAGCAAACTGAGGCTCAAATTCTGTATCATAAGGATTTTACATTTCCAAAGACAATGTATCTGCAGATAAGGGAAACCAGAACTTGTGAAAATGAAACTGTAAAGGCCTTGAAGGCCCTTTGTTATATTCTTTAACTGAAGGCCGTAAAGACGTGAATCAAGATGACAATGACTCTATTAGTTTTGTTTCTTGTTAGGGCTCCTGCACCGTTATCACATTAGAGTTCACCATAGACCAAGCTCGCTTAAAAACTCTCACTAGGTTGCTCACTGAGAAAGTGTGCACCCTGCTTCCGTTGCAGCGTGCACTTCCTGTACTGAGAAGGCTTGGGTTAAGAATAGCCCCTGAATTGCCGAAATAACAGAGGGTGGTCAGGACACTTGGAGTAGAAAAGAATCTGCTGTGGAACGAGACCCGTCTCTATTTTCTTGATTACTGTATGACCTGATGTCTACGTTCACTGTTCATATTTCGAGGGGTGTGTTTGAAGGTAAAAAAACAGCCTTGAGAATAAAGCAGTGGCTCTATGCTCTACTCATGCTAGAGTTTAAGGAACCAACCACATCCTGAACGCATAGGTTTGGTATGTTTTGTCTGCTGTGGCCTGCTGAATGTCTTCTTCTCAGATATACACAAGAGACATGTTAAATATTTGATTCTACAGTGATAGGGGATTTACTGGCCAATTAAGAACCAAGCACATGTAACATTACTCAATATGATGCAAGGTACAACAATGATACACAGTTGTCTAGCAACAGTTGCAAATATAGCACGTTGTACCCAGGATCTAGAGTATTAAGGCCCTCCTTCATGGTATTACATGCCAGGAACCTGACTGCCCGACCAAGGGAAAAAAAACCCAAAAACTACCAACACAACAATCTCAACCTTTAAGAAAACCACACACACAAAATATAACAGCATCACCAACAGAGTAGCTTCCATAAAATAATCACTGAGGTTCCCAAAGCAGACATCTTAACATCTGCCGCTTGCTTTGTGTAGAGATTCCTCAGTCCTCTGTGAAAGTGTTTGCGGTGCATATGGGCCACTGCTGTGGCTGTTGTGCAGTGCAAGCTCTAATGGATGGGACCAAGTCGAGCTGTCTCTCGCCACACTCAGAGCCTTTGTGATTCAGAGCCATAGAGGAGAGGCGTTCCTGTAACCGGCGGCTCTCTTTCAGTAAATGGTGGAAAACCCTGCTCTTGCACTGTGGCTTTGGGGGATGTGTCGGCTTGAGAAGAAAGGTAGACATTTCTTTTCCGCTGCAAAAGGGATGGCTGGGTGAATCTGAGACCGAGAATGTTACCGTACACATCCTTGTGTGTGAGAGAGTGCACAACTGCACAAGCTTGCACGTGTGCATTCACCAAAATACACACAAACCCACCCACCCACACGATACGTACACACTCACACACAGACACACACACATACACACACACGTTCACACAAAGACGCTCACACAAGCACTCTCTCACTCTCTCTCTTACACACACACAAGCCCACACAAACACAGACAGGACTTTAGAATATAGCTTCTGCTCACACATTGTCTTATAGGTCCCAGTGCCATGTCTACGGATGTAGAGGGTATAGTGAGTAACAAATCCTCTCTGATCTTCAAGGATGGGCTCCTCCCATTGTACAAGTATGGACTTGGAGTTAATGCTCTGAAGGAGGGCCTTTGGTCCAGACAGTGGCTCTTTAAGAGAAATCACATCAGTTTCTGTTAAACTGTTTCATTTAAACAGTGTAATATATAGACAAACTTCAAAAAATATGTTTTGTAGCACAGGTTGTCAGGATTTTATATAGATATTATGAGAATCATTTCAAAGAAAGTACAATTAATTAATAAGTAACTCATCCCAAGGTAAGGGATTGTATTTGTAAATATTTATGACATGCATTAACACACTCATCAAACTTTTCAAAAGCTAAGTTAGGTTGACTAACCTCGCTCCTCTGAATACAACTGATGAAAGGCAGGCTGAGAGAGCCCTCTTGTGGTCTCAGCATGTAACAACACATCATATCTCCAGCCTGGTTTCAAGCCTGAAACAGAAGTTCTGTAAATCTCACAACTACACAACGCGATTATCTGATCTGGAAATTCTTTACATGTAATATATTGCCAGAAGTACTTGTCGACACTGACATATATACACACACAAGTGATATTTTACACTTAGAAAGCCTTCATCACTAATGTCATTTCTGTAAGCCCTCACCGCTGATGTTAGTTGAATGACAGTCTTGGGACACTCTTTTCCACTGGGCCGCAGAGCCCTTGCTTTGCCACTGGATTACATATCCCAGGAGAGAACCTGTCAGCTCAGAGCCCACTTGCCAAAGCCAAGACAGAAACACTGTGTCCTTCGTTGAGGAGGAGACTCTAATTGCTGCTGGAGCTGCTATATCTGAAAGAGGAATTGGAAACACAGACATGCCTTGACACACACATATTGCTTATGTTGTGATGATTGTAATAACAGCCATAGTGGCCAATGTTAATTTCTCCTCTCTGTCTATGTCGGTGCTTACTTGTGTGAGTGAGGCTCAAAGAGGCAGGAGGGGAGCTCCCTGCTGACGTGACGACTGTGAGATTGAGCTCCTTCACTTCCACTGGTACCTGAAGGTGCACCAGGGAGACGTTGACTGGACAGGACAGGCGCCACCTCTGGCCATGCTGCCAGTAAGACAGTTCATAGCACACGGTTGTGAACGTCTCTGATTCCATGGGCTGCAAAGCAGAGGCAACAGAGGGGTTATAACCTACTAGTCATAGGAGGTTTTTATTAAGAGGTGAATGAGCATACTCTTTGGCACGGGTCGGCAACGTCCGGCCCGCGGGCCAAATCTGGCCCGTGACTTGCCGACCCATGCTCCATGGCTTTATAGTCACCCAATAATCTTTAAAAAGTACATGAGGACGTTTGTCTAACAATTATTGGCATTCATTTAAATTCAACTAGAGGGTGCCATTGTATAACTTCAAGGAAATTTTGATTTATGATATTCCTCCCATACGAACTGGAGGAGACCTGAAGAGTTAAGAATTAGCTGAACATGGTAAAATAGCCAAATAAAATAAACTTAAAGGAGCTATATGTAGGAAGTAATTGAAATAACTTGAGGAATGCAAATGCCTAGCGCTTGGAACAGGACGCAGACATGGATCAGAGAAGTTGGCTTTACAGAATTGTTAGCTAAGGTAGGCTATGTAGTTAACGCTGATCTGTAGAAAATCATCTGACCAGTGCTAATTTGCAGACGTTTTAAACTCGAGGGAAGGTTCTACAATCACGAACTAATTTGCAAACGGTCTATTCACTTGCACAGGCTATTCGGAATATGGTCAATGTTGTGTTTAAACCAAGATCACGAAAAGGGGGTTTGATATGGGATAATTTGGTTTAGCCTACATGCTCATTGGGCTGTTCTGAACAGCGTAGGCTGCCTGAGTAACAGCAATACAGGCCGAAAACGTTGGCTATTAAACGTGAATAAATTGCAAGTTGAGCTGTGAGATATTGTGGGTTTTATGCTCGTGAGAAGCCCATGGAGGATAGGCGAGTTCACAGCTGCAGACCTTGCAGATCAAATTTGCTCGTTAATGCCCAAAATGATTAAAAGGGGCAATTAGAATCCGAACACAGTTCGTGCCCCCTTACTGCCAAATGCATGCAATAATCACCCGACTACGGCTCAGATAGACTAGGCTGAATATGCGCAGACGTGAAAAAACTCATCATCTGAAGTGAAACAGTCTATCCGTTTAAATACAGGCGATTTGCTGTGAATGTGCACGGTTTTAGAAACCAGGAACTCAGAAAGGAATGAGTTTAGGCTACATGACCCAATGTAACCCAAATGCTTACAATATTTCAGACAGGAATATTTGGAGTGGCCTAGGTTATGTTGTGCATGTAGACCTAAACAACTGAGGGAAAGATGCAAAGTAGCATACCATCGTCATAGAACTCCACGATAGGAGGATTCTAATCCAGCAAAGTGCTCAGAATAGCTCAGGGATATGAAGTAGGTCTAGAGATAGTCTAAAACAGATATTGCAAGCTGATGTTTTGCTTTGTCTGACAACGTGGCTCACATTAGGTTACTTAAGATGGCCTACTCTTATAGGCTGGCTGTTTTGATAGAAGCCATAAAGTTTGAAGTTGCTGCAGTGGGCATGCTTTGGCTTTTGTTTGTGTGAGTAGCCTGATATAGTCTTGCAAAGGCTTGTTAGATCAGAAAGCCAAGGCATAGTTATACAAACGTTTGTAATAATTGTATTACTAAAACATGACATGACAGTATTTTTATAGAGTTTAATAGCCTATGGTCCTTACCATGGCAACCCGCGAGAAGCTCGTTTTGATCGAGGCTGCAATGCCAGTGCGAAACGCTAGAGGGAGCAATCTTACATATAGCTCCTTTTAAAAGTGTTCGGGTGTGTTGTGTTACTTTTTTATTTGGTAAAATTAGTAGGACAAAATCAGTTATGAGAAACATGCAACTGCCTACCTTCCATGAAACAGTCACATTCAGTACACCATATTTCTCTCGGTTAACTGTTCTCCATGCATCAGGTCTGTGTGTTGGTGCTAAAAGTGGTACAAGAACAGAAGGGTAGATGATGTGCCATGCCACAGTTCTTCAGGGTGTCATGGAGTCAATGAGAGCAACTGTCATGGTCCAAAAACTAAGAACATTAAAAACCATTCATTCAAAAGTATTATGGGAGTGGGTAAAGAATGAACGGACAGACTTTTGTCTAGCAAATTGTTCAGTCTATGGTAATCCTTCTGGATTAAACCTTGACTTTAGCCATTACTACTTGCACTTCCTGATTACAAGGCTTTACAGGGGTTAATAAACCTTGTACACTGCTGTAGTTTCAGTTGATATGAATATTTTAAAACTATATAATAAATGGTATAATCACAGATCTACTGTGTATGCCACAGGTTACGTGTTACAAAGTTACTTTTCCAAAGTAAAAAGCTGTTCATAAAATATGCATGTATTCCAGGGCAAAAGTCCTGTGTTGAGACCACACCAGACCAGTTAAACTCACTCACCAATGCCTGGGGTGAGCACTCTCATGGGTGCACCCCACAGACTGCACTTTGGCCCAGCTCCTTGGGTGCACACTTTCCACTCCATCTGGTACTCTGCCATTGCCTTCAGACCCTCTACTATAATGCTACCCCCACTGCCACTGACCTGGGTTGCATTTCCCTCCTGGTGTAGAAACAAACATTAGGATGCATCAGGATCACATAATCACTACTTGCTTTGTAAGAACTAATTCTTGAGTGCGGAGTGCAATGGACCAGGATGGCTGTGTATGACAAAAGAGCATACATATTAAAAGAGCAAGTGCAAGAGCAAGAGTGGCAGTTGTCAATCAATGCCTTACCCAGATCAGCTCTCCACTCAGGTGTATGCGGAGCAGCAAAAGGCCTGAAGACTCTAAGCTGCTCCAGGTCAGAAGAAAACGGGAGCCATTCATGTGAGTGAAGTTGGCTCCTTGGATCCCGGGGGGATTGGGTATCTCTGTGAAGGAAGAGTAGACAGTCACTTCCTCAACAGTAGCATTATCTAGAACTGGAACTGTTCTGTCTGATTGAAAGGTTGCTGACTGTTTTGCAACCATTAAGTCAGAGACAGCATAAGCCACAAAGGTCACACACTAGCAACTGGATCTGAGCTGATAAGAAATTTAGACACATACTGCATTTGCACTACTTACAGACCAAAACATGTCCAATTCAGGCAGATGAGGAATAAGTAACAAAAAGAAAAGTTAGATTCTCACCTATGTCTCTGACAGAGAAAGTGAAGGGATCAGAGGTGGAGATACCCAGAGCATTTTGCGCAATCACCCGCATTTCACACTTTGCGCTTTCACAGAAGCTACCTCGTGGTATGGTTGTGGCGTTGCATCCTGGCCGCTGGCAGGAGAATGACTTACTTCCACTGACACTGCATTGAGACAGCGAGAACCAACCAGTGAATGTTAATGAATATTTTAGTGCCATATGACTTGAAGACCAGTGGCTTTCTACTCACCTGCTAAGTAGAAGTGAATAGTTTGTTGGTAGGTGGGATTCTCTTCCATTCATCCAGGAGCAGTTGATGGTGTCAGATTTTATCTGAGTGAAACAACGGAACTGAGTCACTTTGGCTGGCTGATCTGTGAAGGAAACCATGACACACAAAACACAAAACAAAAGAATGGACAACATTTGTATTATCATTCTTTAAATATGTCTACATATATTGCATTTTATATCAGTGAATGATAAATGTCAAGTGCTGATTTATATTGGATAACCTTCAGCATAACAGGATACAGTTAACTGGTACCATTTGGTACGTTTCTACATTTTGATAACATTGAATCAGTCAATATGCATCAAAATTTTTGCAGCTTTATCTTAAAGTAAAACAAGATTAAACAAAGAGCAACCTACATCCAGTTTTCAGGTCTAGTCCACAAACAACTTGTTCGCCCACTAAACAAAACAGGGTGGAACTCCGGGTCATGTTGGATATGTGGACTTGGGCTGTTGAGCAGTTCTGCTTTTCAATGCGTAGTGGTTGGTAGTTGAGTATAATGGATAATGTTTTTTGACTTGCATGACACTTATCTATCTGGCAGAGAATGCTCAGTGAGGAGCCCCACTCTACCACTGGGCCAGGGTCCAAAGTAATCCTGCCCGTGCAGCTCACCTTCAAACCCCCTGCAATGGGATAGAAAAAGCAATCACATTCTGGTTGTCACTAAAGAAGAATCAGTGTGCTGTTTGAATCAGAATCAACTGAGAATCATGTGCTGTTTGCAAGCAAGATGCATGCAACAGGCAAGATGCTATATAGGCCCATTTTTATTGTTATCACTGTAATCATCTATTATTGAGTGTTCAGTCACAGTGTGACAAATAGTAAATCCTGACACTGACAGATTTCCGTGACCCTGATATGCCCCAACATTCTTCTCTTGAAAAACAGTTGATCCCGTAAGTCTGCATACATGTAAGTTCAAAACAACTAACACTCCCTTTTAAAATGGCATTATACACACTTAAAAGAAGACATTTTTGTTTTGAAACAGAATGTTTTGTTTTGATGTTATACTTACAGTTTTGATCCATGACTGAGGTTAAACACAGAAACATGAAAGTTGTCCAGCTTGGTGATAAAGCATCCATCATGCTGCTCCAAGCTCTGTTTAAAAGACAACTATTATACCCACTGATGTGAAATGTTGCTGTGCTTGCTTGGGTTCCTCCTTCCAGTTCCTCTTATTGCTGTTCTTTTAATTGTACTGACACAGGTTATCATGTTCTGCTAACCAAGATAGGTGGGATTGTTATCACACACACAACATGACATAAAGATGCTATTTTAATTTATTTTCATTTGGACATGAAGATTACCCAGTTGAAGTTGAGTTGAAGAACCTCTCTCACTTTTTCTCACACTTGTCCTCATTTGGGGGTTTTTGACCTAGATTTGTGGCATTTCTGCCTACCCCGGAGCTTTGAAGCTCATAGTGAGCGGATAGGTGTCCCACATTTTTAGCCACCTTTTCAGTCACCACAAGCAGAGCTGTTTGCTCAGTCCTTCCTATTTAGGCTTCCTTTAAGATCTAGTGTTAATCTATTCACTGGAGTACATTTGAGCAACTCTTGAGGAGAATTATAACTCAAATTCAGTTCTGTGGCTTTATATCTGACTAGCACAATACTTACAATGAGGCAAGCCATCCTCAAGGAGCTGGAGTGAGCTATACCTAACACTGAGGTGTAAAAGCATTGTCATTGGTGCGGGCAGAGGCCAAGGCAAAATTCTCTGATCCACCATTACATAAGAACTACTGATCTCCTCACAACAACAAAACATGTAATAGAGATTTTATACATACCACTCAGGTTTTCTATTAAGGTGACTCCTCTTTACTCTGACATGTCTTGGGACATGCCATCATGAGTTTATTATGCCTCATAGGGTGATCAAAAAGACTTGTCTTTGTCTGGAAAAGACAGAAATGTTAGCAAGTGGCAGAAGAACCAAAATCATAATCAATAAGGACTCTCCATCCTTTTCCAGAAGTCTCAAGCGTAACTTAACCCAGTGCACAAATGTTCTTCAAGACTATTAGTCCTGAAGCACAAATTCAGAGGCATGACCTAAAGTTCACAAAAGAAGTTACAGTACTTGTTGTCCTACTCAAACTGACCCAAGTGGCATAATTCTGAATATTTACCAAGGCATTGATGAACAAGAGCAGCCATCCTCTCTGTGCCATGTCCTCTCTGAGTGCTTGTCGTGAATGAGCATGAGGAGAGAAGCCACGCAGTACAATGTGGTGACTGACTGCTAAAGTGCATGTGACACTCCTCTGAGTTTCCATCCCCATCTTCAAAAGGTCCTGTCTGGGAAAACCCCATCTTTGAAAGGCTGGATGAAGCACAGAGCATGAAGGTACTTGGAGATTGCTGATTTTAAGCAAAAGCCTGTCTTGCCGTCCGTGGCTGACTCATTGATTTTATCTAAGTACATGAGTTCAGTTCGCCAAGTATCTTTTTCTTTTTTCCTTGTAACAAACCGAATTACCATCACAGTGATAAGTACATGCTGACACCGTTGCTTTATCTGTGTTTAGTGCAAGGGTAATACAAAAACACTTGACAAAAATCTATGCCATTATATGCGTAACAACAACTTTTAGATGTATGTGCGAACTGCCTGTGAAAATTAGATTAAGAATTCTGAGAATGAATCAAGCTTTTACAAGAACTTTATCTTTTGACACCCCAACACCCTGTTAATGCTAAGAGAAAGACTTGGATGATTCCACGAACGAACATGTCTTTTCCATTAAAAAGTTGAGATGTATTCAAAACAACCTGACTGCATACATGGTTAAATATATTTACGTCTCATTGTTTCAGTAGAGATATAGTTGCACAGTAGCACACGCTTCCCTCAAAGGCAAGAAGCCTACATAAGCAATATTATAATCACTGTAATACACATCCAACTCTATGCAGCTCACACATCAGGTCATGTTTTAGGCAGATTGAAACATCAAACACGTTCTATCAGGAGCAAATGTGTAGGTGTTGATGAGCTCATGTGTGGTGTGTGACTCTTCAGCCTTTGTAGTCCCCCCATTTCCTGCACTTTCATGTGATGCTCAACGATGCTCAGAAGTCATACATCATGCTTTTCAACAGTTGTGAAATACAGTACATCTTATCTTTCTAATGCCTTGTAAACACTAAATTAACAACACACTGTATATTTACACACCGTATTTTAAAGCGTTAACCACATCCCCATCTGATTTTGTCCATGTGCAAATACACTCCCCAACATTACCTATAGTAGTGAACAAACACTTTTGTTCTATCGGTCACAAACAGAAGTACTGCATAATTAGCAGAGATATCCTGTGCATAAACATATTGTGCAGTCTTAATGGAAAACAACGAAGTACAGTCAACAGGAGAGACCCATATTCACTGGCTTTGCGGTAAAGTGACCTTGATTTCTGTCATGCAAAAATTGTACACGTGTTACACTTTTTTATTTAACGTTTGCAGTTTCATTTTGATTTTCTTTCCTTCATTTTGATTACCATTCCTTGATTTAGCCACTGTACACTCCTTCTGTTGTAATCACTGTTGACAAGTTTTGTGTGAGTGACATGGGGCCTTCTAAGGACGCACAAAGCTCCAACATGTCACACAACCCTGCTAATAGTGTTCAGCCATCTCTGAGTGAGTATGTACTACGCTTGGCTTATACTCAGTAGACTTAAAAGTCTACTCAACTAGATACAGGACATGTTCTGGAGGAAAGAAATGCATCATAAAACTCATCAAGAGCCAAAAGAGTCAGAGAGACTCAATGATTTTATTGCAAAGAATAAGGGGCAAAAGAAATGAAAAAGAACTTGGATACAATCCTCAGAAAAAAAACAACATACAAATCAAAAAAATAAATTAAAAATAAATTAAACGTAGAAAAATTGCAACCCATTTACATCTCTGAAATACATGATTTAGAAAAAGGCGTTTCATCTGTAAAAAGAGAAGAGTAATGAACAACATAATCCATTTTGGCTACGGGGGCAAAAAGGACTCCAGAGACTGGCGAGATCAAAATCAAAGCACAGACACAAAGGCCCTGCTGTTGTTCTGCTTTACAGGCATTGTCTTAATTCGGCTCTAGGTTTGTTTGTTTGTTTTTTTCTTAAATTGGATCACTTATAACAAATGTACATGTACATTTCCCTGAGGATGTAAAACCACTCAAGGTTTGTTAAGTCCCAGTGGCTGAACTGTTCTTTAGTCAGACAGAAAATGCCTCTTGATGTGGTGCTAAAACACACAGGAAAGATGACAAGACAGATGATACATTTACAACAGATTTCTCCTCACTTTGTTTTCTGTGTACCTTTCTATGGAGTAGAGCATGTAGACATAGGTGAGATTACAGTTTACAGTGTTTCAGGGCAAGAGACATCTTGAGGACAAAAAGGTAGTTTCATTTTGGTGTCTGCCTCCAGATTTGCTCATTACATTTGATTAAAGACTCTGAGTAAGGTGCCTGGCTTCCTGTATGACTACAGACTGTATAATAACCCCCTCACCAAATGGTCCCAAGTTGGGTACTAGTGGGAAGAGACATTGACGAAGCACTTCCTCAAAATAAGGTGTTCAGACAGCATAAACAAAGATGTTCAGCAACAATGAAGAAAACAGTCCCCCCTCCCACGCAAACAAACCGCTGCTCGAGAGATAGAGGGAAAGGCAGACAGAGAGACAAAGACAGAAATGAATAATAAAGAGAGTGAGAGAAAGAAACACATTCGATAAAAGACTGCAGAACTGTCCAACTAGTTTAGGTGTCTGATGTGCATTGCTTCTGTTTATAGTGGGATCCCTTATTTCATGTGGTAAATCAAATGGGCATTACACTGGGGTGACGACCAAAAACAGGAAGACACTGACCTTATTATGAAAGATCAGTTAAGAATCCAACCATGGTCTTGTAAGCCACACTGACAAAAAGAGAAAAAGGGCAAAGAAGAAGGGAAATGCCCAGCGGATGTGTGCTGAGAACGTGAGGAGCACTCAGAACACATTCTAGCCCTCTTTCCATTAACACAACATTCACATCTACATCTTGACAGCACAAAAATATACAGACACCCCACCCAGACAATTTGTCAACAAACAGTACCAAAAAAAAAAAAATAAAAAAAAAACAAAACATAAAAAAGCCCTTACTCTGATATTAAAGAAAAAATCTAAGCACACCTAAGCAATTCCATTTTAAAAAGCTTAATTTAAATACATGAATAAATGTACATCTCAAACAAATATACAGCCAAAGTTTTGCTTATCCACATCATATCTGGGCACACTTCAAATATTCAACAAATTTTGGAGGAATTGCAGGACATTCGTTCAGTCAATTTGATATTTCCAGCCATTTTTTTCTGAACACTTTGGGGATAGTATATCAATGCTACTAATGCTGAAGGCATATCACACCATTGAAAAGTGTACAAATCCTGTCTCTGGCCCTCAACAGACTGAATAACCGGCTGGGAGCACACTGACATAAAACACTGAGTCAGAGAAAGGATGTAAAATCACATGAGATTCACATCAACATGTGAAAGAAGTCTTCCACAATAAACGTGTATTGATAGGGAATATATGATTTCCTCTCAAAATAATCATATGGAAATCTAACATTTAGACAGCAAAGCCAAACAGCTTGCGCAGGTCCATTACATCACCATAAAATGTATCGACCATTCCTGACAAAGCCATCATGAATACATCCCTGTTGGCACCTGACTAAGTTCAGCGTCAACGTTTATAATTCATCACTACTGTATGTGACATTGCAGGCTTTAAAGCAGCATCTCACATGCCATCCTACAATACTTGACAGAGAATCAGATGGTCAGCTGGGTTCTCATTATACTGACTTTCATTGACCAGACAAATCAATTGGTTAGGATGTCCCACTGTTTGATAAGGAGGCGCTGGTAATCTGAGGACCAACATTGAGATGATTTGGAAAATCCAGCAAAGTGGAGGGATTCCAGCCAGTGGAGTGTGAGAGTGGCTCAGGGTACATTACATACGCTACTGCTGAAAACTGGTGTCGCCTCGGACTAGATGCAACATGTAGATTTATCTAAAAAGACCTTTTAAAAAAATACCTCACATGGTACATGTGCTATATCTGAGCTGATGCTTTCCCTAAGTGAACATACACTGGATTCAGACATGATATGTAACCATTTAGAATAGAGGAGAACAAACCAATCAAACCAAACGATAATAGCCAAACCAAACAAATACAAACAAAACACAACAAACACCAATGACGTACAGGGACAGACGTGTGGCTTTTAACAAAAATGGAAACACTGCTGGCCAAAGAGTGCTCGCCTGCGACGCATACACAGCATGACATGCTGGCGAGAGACACAGAGCCCTCGTGCAGGAGGGGCAGTGACGCGCCTCAAAGCAAGCTCCACGCCTCTTCCTTGCGCCCGTCCGGGTTCCCCCCTTTGCCTGGGTGCGACAGTGTGCTCTTTTTGGAAGGGCAGCCCTTGCGTCGGACTGGGCGCGCCGCTGGCCGCTCCCATTTGCATTCTGAAGAGCCCAGCTCTACCAAATGTGTCCACCTAGTCAGTAGCCAACCTTGCCGTTGTGTTGTTTCTTTGACAAAGACAGTGCACACAGCAAAGGGACTTTTTTTTTTCACAATGCCTGGCCTTTTAATCTGCATCATCATACTAAATTCTTCCATGGGAAGAAATGAAAAAAAAAAAAAAAAAAAAAAAAAACTACCAATGAATATATAGGTGTAGAAATGACTGGCTTGCAGATCCATCAAGGTTTTTTTTTTTTTCCTTTTTCTTTTGTTAATAACTTTACGGTTTCACATGCATGAGTAGCTGCTTGTGAATGCAAACCTTTGGCATGCAGCCTGGAGAAAACAGCCAAATTTTTAACAACAGGTTTACAATTGCATCAGAATGCCTGGAGACATTTTGACTCCATGGAGAGGATGGCTGGCTGCTGGACAGAGGTGGGCTAAGGGTGTGGTGTAAGACCGGGAAAAGTGCACTGCCAAAGCACAGACTGCTTAGTTGTTGTTGTCGTTTTGAAACCCATTTGGATTATCCCAAAATTAGAAAAGAAAAACTTGCATTGCACAATATCCTAGCATGTTTTTGTACAACTGCATTGTTTACCAAAACTAGAGGGAGAAAATAAAAAGGTTGGGTTTGAAAGTGATAGTGCTGCAGTTGAATACCAGTAGCTGGCTGCTCCTCAGTGTTTGGAAGTCAGGCTCTGGGAGTTCTGAAGCTGGCTGACCCACAGTTCCCAGCCTGGGGTGCCGCTCAGCGCCAGCCTGACGGGGTGACTAGTCAGAGCAGGGAGACAAAACAAGGCTATGGTCGTGTCCAGGCGCACAGCTGCAGGTGTCGGAGTGAGAGGTACTGTCTATCAGTTCTTGCTGTTTTGTTGATTTGCACGTTTCTTTCCCCAAACCTGGGTTGTTATTGTTTTTTTGTTTGTTTTTTTCAAATCATCGCCGGTTTGTGTTGTTTTTTTTTTCCTTTTTGTTTCTGGAACATCTTTTGTAATGCTGAACATTTTCAACACATTTCTGCTGCTCTGGTCTTCTTTCAAGCAGGAACAACAGGAGTGGAGCCAGTAGTAGTCTTCAGGAGGTTTGGAGGGGTTGGGTGGGTTTGGTGGGGGGCTGTGTGCTAGGATGGGGTAATGATCTGGTACGAGCCATTCTCCGGTCGAGGCGGGGGCTTGGCCTCTGTGGTGGTTTTGGGCTTTGGGGGCCAGTCAGGGTCAATGCTGAGCTCCTGGGCCAGGTGCATGTAGCGCGCTTTGGGCACCTTCCTCCTCCGGCAACACAGCAACGAAATACACCGCTGGCCCCACAAGTCAATACTGCCCTACAGAGACAGATAGACAGGCAGAGACACCAGCCAAGGAGGAGAGGAGGAGGAGGGGGAGGGAGAAAGAGAAAGAGAGAGAGACATAGAAAGGTGGGGGAAGTCAGGTAATAAAAAACAGCAACAGCATTGTACAAAATCCACTAGTGGATTTGAAATATTGTTAAAAGATGCTGACTTCTGAAACACATTCTCTGGTAAAAGTTTTAAAGCTACGTTTCCAAAGCATTATCAACAGCAAACAAACCAACTCTTTTACCATAACTTTTACCGTGACTTGGAGGCAAAACTTTCCATGCCATGCAGCTCTCAACTAACAGCTATGAGCCCACAGGCCTGCTAACAGTCTAAAAGCTTGGAAGAGGACAAACTCTCATGCGCAGTGTCTACGGTCACGTGGCAGGCAAACCATCAAGGCTTTCAGGTAACACTTCAAAGCATTGCTGTAGAACAGCACGTTCTGGTGCATAACTAGGACAGTGGCCTCATTAATGCCTAAAAATGATGCTTGTGCAGTCTCCACTGTTGCCTGTCAGTAAGCATAATCAGCGTTAGCTTTACCATAAAGATCATGAAGGCAGTGGGTGAGACTCAACCCCATTACTGAGTGCATGCTCAGCACTTGAACACACAGATACGTACCTGAGTTTGGCTGCTTACTCCTAATACACGCGTGTGAACACAACCACAAATTCGCTCACACACACACATGCTCTCTCTCTCCCTCTCTCTTTGTCTCTCACACTCACTCACTCTCTCTCTCACACACACACACACACACACACACACACACACACTTGACAGAGACAGAAGCCTGATGGGCATGCAGCAGTGCAAAAGCCACGGGAGAGAGAGAAGAAGGTCAACACAGACACAGACAGAAGAGCAGGGGAGGTAATCGATCCCCTCCCCTGAGCTGCAACAGCAGCGAGTGGCCACTAGGGGGCAAAGAGCACACGGAGAAGAATCATGGCGAGGCATGCAGAGGCAGAGGGGTTAGGAGGAGTGTGCTGAGAGGGGGGGAAGGGGGAAACAGCCCAGACCAGATGGGAATACATCCACAAAACAAGTATAAAGAGACTGCAGGGGGCAAAAACACAATCATGATTTCACTACTACAACTGCCTGAATGCACAAGTCTACACCAGGGCAGCTGAGGGGTGAAGCGCAGTTATTCGCCAATATGGCGTTTGATGACCAACAACAATAATCAGAATTACTGAGAAAAGCTGCCATGTCTGTAACTTAACACAACGCCATGAATGTGATTACAGAAAATTTGAGCATTCACTCTGCTTGATTGTTGAACTAATTTTATGGGTTTTTTTTAACTATTTAAAGTTTTTCACATAATCATTCACATCACACAAATACCATGGCATTTTGTTGGCGTTATGGATGTGACAGTTTGTGTGGAACTGCCCACATACACAATACAATCTTCCAGAAATGTGGTGTATTTGAGGTGATAATTTTGTTGTAGTTTTGTGTGCCCATTTTCTCATTGACAAATGAAAGCTTTTAATAGAACTGTTTTGCACAATATTGCCTTAGTTTGGGAAAAAGAAAATATCAAACTGTCAACTTAGGCACTACAAAAGGTAACAGTGGCTTTCTCATTTGACTACTACAGTACTGTATGGGACTCCACATCACACAGGCTAGTGTTCCACATCAGCCTACAAATCAACCATGATTAGAAGCACACAGCCCCAGACTGAACTCTACGAGAGCTACTAATCAAAGACACCGGTTGACAAGCAAGTGTGGGGAGGAGAGACACTATTGATTACAGGCCATCATTTAGTAGCTTCTCTGTAAGGAAAACGCCCCCCGAGGAGTGTGGTCTTTATACTGGGTATATGCTCTGTATCTTCCTCTGGTCTAGAGAAGAGAGGGATGAAGAACAAAGGATAGAAGGAGGAAGAGGAAAGCAGAGGAGAGGAGAGAGGGAGGAAGGAGGGTGTGAGTATCCGCACCTGTGGTGTCGGGGCGGCAGGGCTGGCGGCGTAGCTACCCTGCTTGTCTCGGCTGAACACAAGCTTCCATAAGACGACGTCAAGGACGAAGGTCTATGGAACGAGGCCGTGGTGGAGCAGGAAGAACGAGAGAGCTACTGATCAAACTGCTGCTTCAGTCAAGATTCGTTTGTGCTTGTGTGTGTGTGTGTGTGTGTGTGTGTGTGTGTGTGTGTGTGTGTGTGTGTGTGTGAGTGTGTGTGTGTGTATGTGTGTGAGTGTGTGTGTGTGTGTCTTTGTTTTGTTTGCTGGTTTAATCCACTCCTGAACATTTCGAACAGAAGCTAAAACAAAGAGTGCTTGCTTTGTGTTTGCTTGGCTGATAGTTGATTCAGGCTGTGCATTAGTCAAAGAAAAAGGCAGAGGTTGTTGTGCACATTACAAATCAGATCACTTAATCAATTAATTTAAGCGATTCCATCATTGCCTTAACAATACACCCCAACTGTAATATTCTCAATCATTCTGCATTGGGAGATTACAAACACTTGATTGGACTGTCATAGATAAATCCAGATAAGTCCACATTGATTGGAGGCTGGGCAGCCAGGGCATTGGCTGATTGTCTTACTAGCATCTAGAGGGGGCGGGGCTTATCACTACAGCTGGCGCTACAGCGCAGAGCAAGCCACGGGTTGACGCAGTCAATCAGAGTTGAGCACTGCGGTCTGCCCATTCCTGGGAGAGACCAACAGAATTCTTCCATCGCTCAGTTTCAGGTGACATAAAAGAACTGGAAATAGAATAACTACAAGTATTCACACTACAAGATCTGGCTGGCCAATGATATCATTGCATGAATATGACAACATGAGAGATTTATGATTATGTTTTCAGCATCATGTGGCTGAGATAAAGTGGGTGCTTGACAACAGATGAATGGCAGTGTGTGAGTCAGGCCATGAGTGGGAGAGTTGGGTTGTTGTTATTGTTAGTGTTGTGGGGTGTGTGTGTGTGTGTGTGTATGTGTGTGTGTGCGTGCGTGAGAAAGAAAGGCTGTGTGTGTGTGTGTGTGTGTGTGTGTGTGTGTGTGTGTGTGTGTGTGTGTGTGTGTGTGTGTGTGTGTGTGTGTGTGTGTGTGTGTGTGTGTGTGTACTGATGCCTCATCTGAGTGCTGGTGTAGCAGTTTCATTAGGTTACAGTCAGCTGACAGAATACACTTGTTCAATTGCTGCCAAGGGGTTAAAACAAGTCACACCGAAACTAACATACTACATAACTATAGACAATATAGTACATACTTATCATACTTAAAACAGTACTCCGGTGGTCTTCGATTGTAGGCTGTATGTCTGCATGGGCACGACTCAAACAGTACAAACATGACTAAAACTTTAGAAACATGTTACGAAAAAAAAAGTTTTACTAAACTCTGTGTGCGCCAAAAATGTTTTCTTTGCTCGAGTTCACGTGTAGAGACCCTGATAATGCTGGGTCCGAAGCGTCATGCCATGTCGAGCCTTCTGAATGTTTTAAAAATAGTATTTTGAACGCGTCTGTGTCCGTGTCTGCATTGAAAGCCATTGGGCTAACAACACGAACAACGGCCAACCTCTGGAAGGCAGCTACTGATGCAATTTTCTCTTTACACGAATGTTTGACTTGTGCCCATGCAGACATACAGCCTACAATCAAAAACCGCTGGAGTATTACTTTAAACTACATGTCAGCACGTACTGTGATCTGATATGTGACAGTAGACAGTATAATATTTGTAAACTAAATGTTCTCCATCCACACATCACAGGCTAAAGCAAGGTCTCACATTCAATCAAATTGGTATTGATCATACTCTAGTGAACTCTAGTAGTGACCATACTAAGTGGCCTACTGTTGAAAATGTCTTACCTCCACCAGGACAGACACAACAGCATTGAGGAAGATAATGGACAGTATAGTGAGGCGCCATTCCATAGGAACACACACAAGCTGAAGGGAAACAGACAGAAAAAGGCATTTTTAGGACATGTCCAAAGAGATCTCTCCAAGTACTGGACTTTTTTGTTGGTGAGATGACTGGCAGACATGTGCAATTGTGTAACCATCTGCAGTCTGTCCTCCACTCTCCAGCACTCACCTCCAGAAAGTCGTCGATGGCACTGCTGCGGTAGAAGAGGAGAAAGAGCAGGAAGGCGTACAGACTGCATGCACACAGCACGAAAGGCCCTGGGGATAGAGACAACAGCCCCTTGCTCACTGCTTTTTCCACACACACACTCACCAACACAAACTCAAACCGGCACTGCTCTTAGGTTTAGAAACAAGCATTGAAACATTTATCACAAGCACTTTGGGTCTGTCTGTCTAGTACGGGCAGTAGACAAGACGGACCTCTTAGGCTGTACAGTCGCTCTGACAAGCCCTTTTTTGAACTGACATTTCACTGTGCCAGACAAAGGGCTTTGTTTACACTGGTAATGGACTTCAATTGGAACATCAAGTCCAAGGGCATGCCTGGACATGTTTGTGGAGCTGCTTACATATTTTGCTAATCGGCTCTGGCACTGCAGACCCAGTGTGGAATTTGCTATGGCCCATGCAGTTTGTTCAATCCAAACAAAGCTTCGGTTTGCCACTCACAGTTCTTGTAGCTTGGCTGTCGGAAGGGCTTTCCCTTGGAGAAGACGATAGCCACTATAAGGTACTGGAAAGAGGAGATGTAGAAGAGGGTAGTGTTTTCGTAGTTCTTAATGTTGTGGTCGTCCAGCTCTTCGGTCTCATTGTGTTCCTCAGACACGTTGGTGAAAGAGGTCAGGTTGCAGGCACTACAACACAGAGACAACAACTCCCTCACTACAAGTGCATGCTGTATATTACATCCATCTAAAATACTGACTAACCTAATAATTTACTGGTGTGAGCGGAGCTTCACATGCTAATCAGCTAACTAAACACAGGAGCGGACAGAAACAGAAACTGGCCGAGCGAGCGTTATCCATTGTATGGAAAGGCAAAAGAACAAGAATCCTAACCTGTTAGGATTAACCAGAACAGAAGAATTTGGAACCACTTGGACTGAAACTGATACAACTGAATGGTATCGTGGGTAATGAAAGTGAGCTTTGATGCCATTCAGTTAGCGTAAACTGCGCATTCGCTATTCGGTCTATGTTGTACAAAGACCCCCCCTTCTTCCTACCAACATTACTCAGCAAGCTCCGAGCAAGCGCCCCCTAAAATGTTTTTCTGTGCTTAACACCAACATCTTAAATTCTTCTTATTACATGTGGATTTGTTTACAAGACAAAAGATAGGAACCTCAATTTTCAGAGAGCTGTGCTGAATGCCAAGGTAATAAACATCATTCTATAAGGCTTATACCTGATTTGTTTTCTGTTTCTGGTACAGTTATGGTGCATTGACTTACTGGAAGTTAATTTAGCATCCAGGGCCCACGTTCTTCAAAACAGTTTAATCTGGATCAAAGTGATCCAGATTTAAAAATCCCATGTTTTGTTGTGTGGAATCAAGGATTACTTTTGAACAACTGGGCCCTGATCACAGATTAAGCAGTTCTGAAAAACTTCAATGCTGTTATACAGGGGTAAAATAGTTACTCAATTCTACTTAAAACCCACCAAAGAAAGACAGAAAGAACAGATTTGAATATCAAGGTAGCCCCCCTAAGATGTGGGGTTAAACCTGGCCACTTTGCTGGTGGGGTGGACTACTCACTCAGATGAGGGGGTCCACGTCTCGTACCAGCTCTGCTGACCCACCCACAGAAAGGCCAGGATTTGGAAGCCGAAGCAGATGAGGATCTGTGTGAGCACGGAGAAGAGTAGCGGCCCTGAGATTAGACCGGATGGCGGACGCCGCGGAACCAGCTCCTTCCACGCTGGGTTCAGACTCACTGTGCACACACACAAAAAAACATTAGATTAGAAACACAAACGGATGGACAGATGGACAGACAGACAGACAGACACACACGCACAAGCACAAACACAAACACAAACAAACACACACACACACACACACACACACACACACACACCAGAACCAGCAAACCAATACGGGTACTACAAGCTAAAACCCATCTAAATAAACAAACATACACACAAAGTTAGCAGCTTGGGAAACACTCACTGGTGAAAACGATAAGAAGGATGATGGCGATGTCGATGAAGAGGAACTGGAAGTCTCCCAAATTGCTGAGGATCTGAAACACGAGACGAACGAAACGGCAATCGTCAGCACGAGGAGGACTGTCGTAGGGCCACATTACAGCACATTACCACACCAACCCACCCCTACCCCACGGGAGCTCTCCAAGGGCACAGTGGGTGTGGGGCCTTACCGAGTAGAGCAGCGTGACGCTGATGTACTGAATAATGCTGTAGAGAGCCATGAACTTGAACACACAAAAGGACGTGATGAGGGCCGCTCGGCCTTCCCTAGAGAGAAAGGGAAGGCATTATTGACACAGCATAACCCCTCATCGAAGCACTTCAACGCAACTATAGGCTTGAAAGAACTTAAGCCCCTTGTCACATCACCACAGAGCTATTAATGCTGCTGAGTTCAGTGCTTATAAAGAATAAGGCAGCACTCTGATGAGCTGATGATGACGCTGCTTGATGATGTGCTTCCCCTACAATTTACTGGGGAGCAAGTCCATGAACACAAGGTTCAAAGTGAGGATGCCTACTCTGTAAAATGTGTGTGTGCAGGGCTGTCTGTACCTGATAAGGTTGGGCACGCAGGAGATGTTGGGCGTCCTGGAGGTGAAGGGAGAGGCAACAGACGCCTCCAACTCCGACAGAGAGATGCCACCATGGGCTCGCTTCAGGGCCTATGGACACACAGGGCCCACGTAGACACACAACAGCCACCAAGAGTTCACGCATGGACACACACACACACACACACACACACACACACACACACAATCATGCAATTTGCTCAGTGTGTTTAAAATGTGTACATTTATACTAAGTCTGACTAAGACAACTGCAACAAGTCTCACTATATACAGTGTATGTGGCTGAAATGTAATAATACATGTAACAATAAAACCCACTTGACTTGACAAGTCTGCCCACTACTGGTAAGAATTCAGTTGCCATTTGTTATATATTTATTACCGGTTAATAAATAGATAATAAATCAATAACATTGAAACTTTTGGGGCAGTTATCTGTGGTGGACATAACACATTAGGCATTAGTCCATACTGGAACAAAGCATGAATGAATGTTGATTGTGTGTGTGTCTGTGTGTGTTGTGACTGTTCAAACTGAAATTTGTGAATGAAGAAAAAAAAAAGCCTCTTACACCACAGTCGTTTGCACCATCACCACACATTCCCACAAAATAGCTGAAAGGGAGGAAAGAGAAGAATGTGTGCTATAAAAGCCAGGACACAGGTTGCATCATATATCTGTTGAAGTATGGGTGGGGTTTGGAGTGAGTGTGTGTGTGTGTGTGTGTGTGTGTGTGTGTGTGTGTGCGCGCGCGCGCGCGCGCGTGCCTGCCCCACCCCATGCTAGACTGCATATTCTCCATGAGATCTCATCCTCTTGTGACTGAGTGTATATATATATGTGTGTGTGTGTGTGTGTGTGTGTGTGTGTGTGTGTGTGTGTGTGTGTGTGTGTGTGTGTGTGTGCGCGTGCCTGCCCCACCCCATGCTAGAATGTATATTCTCCATGAGATCTCATCCTCTTATGACTGAGTGTATATGTGTGTGTGTGTGTGTGTGTTTGTGTGGGGTGTACACTCACTCGACACTCTGCAGTGTCTCCACTAGCTGCGTCTTCTGATCCGGCGCCATGCGAGCAAACACTGTGCCGTGGAGCACCAGCTGTCAATCAAACACACAGGGAGGATCAGTGGCACTTCAGATCCTATTCACACACACACGCACACACTACCAACCATTACTGACTATGGGCCTGTGAGATGTGTCTCACTAAGAGAAGCAGGCTTCTCAAATCGAAGTACAACAGGACACGGCCCCCTGGCAATTTGACACTTCAGTCAGCAATTGAAAGCCCAACAGCTAGCAGTATTAACACTGCCATCTCCTCAAGTAAGGCCCCGGAGGACAGGAGAAAAATCAGTGCCTTCCAGCCCGGAGAGCCAACGCCACCTGGCACGCTATGGACTAACAACAAACTACTGCGCACGGTGTACACACAAAAGCACGCACACGAAAAGCCAAAATAATGACAGTGTTGCTGCTGGACATGGGGTGCTGTGTTGGTGTGCAGGTGTGAGGGCTTGGCTACCTTCTGCAGCAGGTCCTGGAAGTGCTCAGTGATGACGGCGAAGGCCTTGCCGCTCATGGCAAAGTGGTAGCCCTCCTGCGGCTTCAGCTCGTCCCCCTGGGTCACGTCCTCCAGGCTGATCTCCACTTCCTGGATACGCAGGAAGCAAAAAAAAAAAAAAAAAAAAAAAGATAGACAGACAGACAGACAGGTGTGAAACTGACACAGTGTGTGAGTGTGCGTGTTTTTCAAGCGGTCACCACAGCGCTGTGCTTTTGCTGCTGTGGCTGGAGGCAGGTAAGGGGAGGCCCGTTGCACATCTGCACCACGGCATGTGCTAGGCTGGCTCTGGGACTGCCAGGCTTTGTATGTACTGCTACTGTTCCACAACTCAGACTACTGAATGCAAACTACTGACTACCGAAGCCATAAAGTCCATGAGTACTACGTACGCATCTCTATGGAAATGACAGTATATGACAGTGTGTGCGGCCATGTGTGATAAAACATGCATACAAATGCTTCTCTCTTGGTTCAATTGAGTCATGCAAATTTAAGCCCGGGAGCAGGACTTACATGAAGAGGAAACATCCCCTGCTGAGGGTGAGGGCTACTCCGCTTCCTCTGGTCTCAATGCTACGGTGAATGTGTGTGTGTGTGTATGTGTGTGTGTGTCTACACTGCAGCAGGCCCTCTCAGTTGTCCATTGTTTTCACAGCAAAGGCAGCCAGACAACAAGGCCTCCATGGGCCACTTCAGTAACCAACAAAACACATTTATTCATTCCTTGCGCCCAACGTCACAGCCATTTCTGAACACTGATGTCACACACAAACACACACACACACACACACAACACACACACACACACACATCGTAAGCCTTTGACTGACATTCAAGATTAGTGTGTTTGTGTAAGTGGGGGGGGGCAGAGGTCGGGGCTATGGCAGGAACTAACGTTAATCCCAGGTTGCTGCCACAGACAGGTGGGGCATCAGAGCGTGGAGAGGAAGTGATGGATCTGAATGAGGTCTCTGTGTGCTTGGATTTGGGCAAGACCAAGCTGATGCTAAGGGCTTTTGTGGTGCTAACCTTTCCTGTACTTTGATAGGAATGCCAGATAAAGCCTTGCCTGGGCATGCCATTTCCAAGCAACGATGCTTAATAACAGAAATGATTGCACAGTGTGGGTGCTATTTGCTAAGCTCACTGAGAGGCCTTCTATGCTCCTCAATGGGAGATGTGTAATGTTGAGTAAAATCAAACAGGGGGCGCTGACCTCCAGCCGGGGGGCTTTGTTGGAGTGCTTGGTGGGGTTGTCGGCGTAACGCCAGTTGATCTTGGCTGCTTGGCCGTCCTTGGGGGGCAACGCGTCGGCGATAATCACACGGTCCTCCGGAGGAATCATCCCACAGTCCCGCGCCACAGAGATGGCCGTCAGCATGTTGTCACCTAAGCCAAGTCAAAAAAAAAAAAAAAAAAAAAAAAAAAAGAAAAGAAAAAAGAGAGTGAGAGAGAGGAAGATCTTCGGAAGAGAGTGAAGAGAAAAAACTGCAGACAGATACTCTAACCAGTCCTCATTAGCCTCATGAGTAGGTGAGCGGATGGTTGGGATGCGTTCATTTTCTGCGGCCTTGTTCTCAGGCACACTGTGGTTACATAAGCACTCATTGGCCCCCACCCAAAGGAGCACATGAGCCTGGCCAGGTTGGGTGCAGGGCGAGGGAGGGACAGAGGGTGGAGGAGGCAGTGGTGTTGGAGGCGAAACTCAATCTAAGAGCATGATTACATTTACAATGGTGCAGCTGGCGGGGGGGGGGGGCACCTCTCCTCCATCTCTGGACTTTGGAGCCCTTTGACGGTAAGCCGCAGCACAGAACACTTTATTAGACGGGATTCCAGGAATGCCTGGCAAATGTGGGCGGAATTAAGCCTTGAGCCTTGCAGGAAAAACAAGCACCCTTCGCTCCCCTCGACCTCTTCTTTGTTCAACTCATGCCCATCCGCTCAACACACACACACACACACACACACACACACACACACACATACAGGTGGGGGAAACAGGGCCAACACCTGCATATAAGACATACCCATTGAGGAAGGGTGACCCATTTCCACTCACTCAAACATGTGGGGGAGACTTAGATTTAGGCTATTTACAATGAACATCCCACCTACAGCTCTCAACAAAAGGGAGGAGATGGCACATTGTGTGTGTGTGTGTGTGTGTGTGTGTGTGTGTGTGTGTGTGTGTGCGTGCGCGTGTCTGAGGTGTGTCTAAAAACTACCTTCTGTATATCAACACTTGCTTGAGTTCTATATAAAACTCTTCATTAATGACTCACGTCCAAACACATCCCAGACTAACTCCTGGTATGCAGTAGAAGACTAAAGTTCTAAACGCCTATTAGAGAGCAGGCAAGCCTGCGCTTGATGTCCCCCTCCCATGCCAGCAGTGCTGAACAGTGCAGCCCGCCATGGCAGAGCTGAGGGGCCGAGGGCTCAGGGAGCCGTGCTGGTACCTGTGACCATGACCGTGCGGATGTTGGCTCTTCGGAGGTCCTCCAGCACCCCAGGGGTCTCGGGCTTCAGTTTGTTCTGCATGATGATCAGGCCAAGGAACTCCATGTTAGCCTCAATGTGATCCCTAAACATAGAGCACACCATTTCCCACACGTCAAAGCGACCCTAGCTAAGAAGGGAAAAAGGAAAAGAAAAAAAACGAACACACGCACACACGCATACACACGCATACACACACATGTGCGCGCGCGCGCGCGCACACACACACACACACACACACACACACACACCATCCCACACAAATCCACACAAACCCACACCCACACCCAAAGTAAACTTGCGCCAGAAGGCAAAGCTCATTAGCTTCTGGTGTACCTGCCTGGTTTGGGGGAGGTCACTTTGGGTCAAACAATAACAAACTGCAAAGACAAGCTGCTGTGATCAAAGTGACCACACTCATTTACAAAACTGTGCTGTGTGGGTTACACATTGTACAACAGGTGTGAGGTGCCAGATAGCCAAGCCATTGTCAAAGTTTAACTACGAACTCCAATGAGAAGCGAGGACCTTTCTGTCCGCACGCATGCACACACACACACACAGTTTCTCTCTCATACTCAATCACTCATACACAAACACACACGCGCACACACTCCCATAGGGTAAGTGTTTGTCCTTTAAAGACCTACCGGTTGACATTCTGGACTTTGTGCCAGGTCAGTTTGGACTCGAGGCGTCGGTGAGCCAGGGCAATGACCCGGAAGCCCTGTTTTGTGTAATCCTCCAGTACCTCTGCAAAATCCTCTGGCACTGCATCATGGGAAAGAGACAGATTTATAAACAAGGAGATTTCATAGGGTGAAGAATAGGGAATTGGATTTATTAATGCTCCCATCAGTTAACCACTCCTGCACTGCTCAAGCCAAGCTACCGGCCCTCGGAGCTCAGCTTGCATTTGTCTTCAGGAGAACGCTCCCTTAGCTGAACGTGCATGTGATTTATTCGGGCAAGAAAATGAAAAAAAAAACTGGCAATCAATAGCACTGCGATCAGTACACAGACAATCTAATTTTGAGAGACATCTGATCAGACTGTTAGGAACTGTGGGCCCGGGGAAGGTCAGGGGAGGTGTCCATCTCATGCCCACCTGAGTCTTTCTTGCAGAGGCTGGCCACCACCTCGGGGGCGCCCTTGAGGAAGGCGTCCATGCGCTTCTCCCCGAGCGTCCGCGTCACCACGCTCATCCGTTGCAGCGCCGAGGAGAAGGGGAACTGACGCACAATTCCGATCTCATAGCCCGACTGCTGTGGAGAGAGAGAGAGGGGGGGGGGGGGGGGCATCGGAGTCATGTGGGTGAGCTTTTGTGTGAGTATGAATGCCAGTATGCAAGATTCATGTGGGTCTGGGAGTGGTTGTACTCGTCTCGTCTTGTGTGTCAACTTACCGACAACTCATAGAGCTCCTGTGGCAGCGAGCGAGCGAGCGAGCAATCGAGCGAGCGAAGGGAGTGAGAGTGAGAGAGAGAGAAAGAGAAAGTCAACAAAGTGATCAGCTGATCAATTTCAGAGGTCATCATTATCATTCAGAGGTCATCATTATCATTCAGAGTTCATCATTAGGTCTGTGGGAGAGCTCAAATCAGACAGATCTACTGCTGCACTCGGTTCCTGCTGTACATCACATCCCATTACTTAGAGAGTGAAGCGAAATCAGAGAAATCATCTGAGAAATAGGACTGAAAAAGTCTCAAAAGTCATCCGTGCAATTTAGAATACACAGAAGGCGCACCATTACTGAAGATTTAGCTCACGGAAGTATTCCGTCAAAGCACTAGAGGCATCTAGGCTCTCAGTGGGTGTGTGTGTGTGTGTGTGTGTGTGTGTGTGTGTGTGTGTGTGTGTGTGTGTGTGTGTGTGTAAAATACCATGTCCTGGTCAGGTGACACGATTGGTTCTGGAAGGAGCTGCTTGGGCGGCCGCACCACAGTGGGCATGATGCGGTTATGGAGCGACGTCTCCTCCTCTGTGGCCTCTTCCAGGATCTGACATACACACAAACGCGCGCACACACACACACACACACACACACACACACACAGATATGCAATAAGGCCTACAGGGTTAATCACAGTGATATTGAAATAAGATGCCACTTGTACACACGCCTCCGCACAATCATAACCATAGCCAAAATTAGAGGGAACTCCCACAACTCCCAGGCCTTTGAACCTTAGATACAGCCATGGCCATAAACCTCCTCAAAGACTCCTGCTCTGGAGCCTTTAAAGTAAGCCTTACAACGCTGCCACACAGAGAGAGGCCTGGACTACACACTCACTCTACAACACGTCTGCACACAGGGAGAGGCCTGGACTACACACTCACTCTACAACGCGTCTGAACACAGAGAGAGGCCTGGACTACACACTGACTCCAGAGCACGCCTGCAACCTTTAGAAAGATAAATCTACTTCAAATGTCTGATTTGCCAAGGTCCATGTGTGTGAAAATGCATCAGCAATGCTCTAATGCTCCATGCTACTGCACGTGCCCGTGACAGATCAGCAGGGCTGCGCTTCTAATTCCAACGGTGCCGTACCTCAGCTCATCCTGCCCACAGTTCACTAAACAGACTAAATGCTGTTCCGTTAGATCGTAGCTGACCTATCCTGTTGGCTGAGGTTGTGTAAATGACACAGATCCACTTGGAATACGGCTCCTGATTAATAAGTCTGTTTACACTGGAGTCTAGGGACTGATTTAGTGAATCAAGTCCACTCCAATATAAGCAGGAAATTGCAGCCTGTAAGTTTATAACAGTATCTGTGCCTTCATGACAGTCGATTCCCAAATATAAGTAACCATGTATAAACCTCAAGTCAGTGTTATTTGCAAACTAAAAAACAAAACAAAAAGGAGTATTAGCGACCGTTTACTAAACATTACTTACTGAATCAGAGTTAGAGAATCGTGAGGACGTAGTATTTAGCAAAGAAATATGTTCCAATCGCTCACTCCCGCATTTACCGCAGAAGATGAAGACACTGAACAAAAACACGGCAATAATCCTGGTTAATTATGAGGAAATACTGTTAGTACTTGTGTTTTATGGGATTAAATGGTGAGGTCTTGGCCTTGAAGGGCTCTGTAGTTTATCCCCAGGGCAGCATGAGGACTCATCCAGACAGCGCTCACGTCACAAACATCCTGATCGTCTTGAGTACATCTGGGGTTCATCATCTCCGCGCCTGTGACATGTCTAAGGGTGCTCTTCACAAGGAGCCCTGATTCCCGCTGTTGGCCTGCTCCCTAGAGTACTCTGAGAGCATGCCGCATACACAAACCCACTAACACTTGAAGAAGACTTCCCACTGAGGAGTTAGAGGGAGTGTGGAGACCCAAGCTGAATCCTAATGTACTACAGCCCTATGCCCTGAACCCACAAAGACATTGCTAACATGAGTACAATTTGTGGCTGATTCACACCACTTAAAGACATATTCCATGTACCCACATGCTTAGTGTCAGGTGGGAAGGTGGTGTGTGTGTGTGTGTGTGTGTGTGTGTGTGTGTGTGTGTGTGTGTGTGTGACTGTGTGTTTGTGTGGGGGTGTCACTACTTACCCAGCCAGTGGCCTCAAACATCTTGAGGTCCAGTGGGTCCCCAGAGAGCTGGCCCTCGATCTTGGTGAGGGAGTGGCAGGTGGCCATGCACGCCACAAACTGGGACTTGACCAGACTCTCCTTGTAGGCGTTCTCCTCCGACAGTAGGAAACTAGCGCGTGCACACACACACACACACACACACACACACACACACACACACACACACACACACACACACACACACACCACAATGAAGACAGGGAACTTCACACATGGGAACAGGTCTCAGCTTGAGTGTTTGCCATCATCTCTACCATTTCAGTGTGTGAGGCAAGAGTGAAGGGAGTGGTGTTTGGGTGTGGGTATGGGTATGGGTGTGTGTAAAGGTGTGTGTGTGTGAGTATGTATTTACATTGCAGCAGGATGTGTTATGCCTCAGTAAACATAATGCTGTTCTCTCAGGTCTAAGGCATTTCTAAAATGAGACCTACAGGTGTGGGTGTGTGTTCCTCCGAAGGCAACAAAAGCTGCTGCTGCCGATGCATTGCTGCACAATTGCTGCTTTCCCTTCACACTACCGTCGTGTTGAGTAGACAATCACGGCCTTTTTACACTCGCAGCACTGGGAGCTCCACAGGGCCCAGCAGCAGTAGCACTCTTACCCCGAGATGATCAACTAAACACGGCCTGTGGAACAGCGCCGACAGAGACAGCGGCTCACCTTCTGTTCTCCACTCTCTGGATTCCCCAAAGGTCCAGGCCATCTTCCGTCAACGTCCCCGTCTGGGAGGGAGGGTGGGAGGGAGAGAGGGGGTGGGGGTGGAGGTGGTTGGAGAGAGACATTTTTACAGCTTTCTTTCTCTCTCCTAACCGGTCTCACGGTGCTGAAATGTTAAAATGCAACCACACGTGCCTGCCTAGATTAACAGCCAACCCAGTTCAACTCTGTTCACACTTGGGGGGGGGGGCTGTGTTTGCATACAGAGGTCACTGCTGGCAACCTGCAGTTGGAGAACTGGATAGAACTGGTTTGAGCTGACATTCAAACAGCGCCTTGGTACCTCATTCAGTGGTTTACTTCAGCTTGAATACCATCCCTTTGTTGCGAAATATCACCTTGTCAAGTTAGTGATTTACCATTCTTGGCTTGGCTCAGGATGTAGCTGCCAGTTCACTTTCTCAGACCTCACTCCCGTGCATGTGTGTGTGTGTGTGTGTGTGTGTGTGTTTTGGACACCAACCTTGTCGAAGCAGACAAGGTTGAGCTGGCCACAGATGTTGATGCGCTGCGGGCTGATGCAGAAGATGCCAATGCGCTTGAGGCGGCGCTGGGCGTACACGATGCCCGCCGTCATGGCCGCCGGGAGAGCGGGCGGCACCGTGATGGTGATGATGTCCAGAGACTCGATGATGATGGTCTTAGCGGGCACCTGAGAACCAGAAAAAAGCACCAATGAGCACCAAAGGCCTGACTGTGCAAAGCGGCTTAACTACGCTCACAAATTAGCGTTTTATTCCAAACGCTATTCCAACGTTATTCCACCCTAAGCTCTGAACCCTCCCAAAATTTCACTGGCATGTATGAATCAGCCAATCATGAATCAGATTTGGGGGGGGGGGGGGGTGGGGTGGAGTTGTGATTCAGCCATTTCCCTACTACTGTTCATTCTTGTAGACAGATACGTCTGTTTTCCAGCCTTGTGTGTGCAGGGAGAGCCAAACTGTCCCTGAGTGTTTGGGAGTGAGCCGGGCCAAGGGGATCTGAGCTAAGCTCACCTTGTTCATGATGCTGAGGATGATGGAGTAGATGAAGCCGATGCCGGCCACGGCCACAAGGCAGAGCAGGAAGAGGGAGGCGTCGCGGTACAGCTTGAAGTCGGTGGGCTTGGGGTACAGGATGGAGCGCACCAGCTGCCCTTTGGCTGTACTGAAGCCTGCAGAGACAGAAAGAGAGAGAAGAGATGAGGGCAAATTGAATACGCACGCACACACACACACACACACACACAGACACACACAATGAGTGAGTGGGTGTGTTCCAATCACAAACATCCCCAAACTGCATTCCCTAGTTTATACCCACTGTGCAGAACTTCAAAGGCAATCAGATCGCTAAAATGGCTTTATTTGGAGAGCGCTGCTAGTCTGAGCTTGCCATAAAGATGTTTGAATTTGTGATACTGAGTGAGATAAATTATCCCTTCATAACGATTTAAAGCACCCAAACATTTTTCATCTTCAAACCGTACAAAATTCTTAGGAGTTTAAAACACAAATTTCAGGGACGTAACAAACCTTTCCACAGTCTTACATCAGACTTTACCACCATTTTAAGTTAGAAAACATTTCACGGCACTGTAACAGGGTAAAACGATTTCCTCATCTGCTCAAGAAACAACAGAGGATGAAATCATTCATATTCAAGCTGCTGGGTTGACAACATTGGAAGGCTTGCGCTCACACATTAGTTCACAGAGGCGTGTGTGTGATGTAGCCATTTTCCCAAGATCCCAACTAACTGCACAATTTCCTTGAGACAGATTACCGTCGCTCCGTACAGAACAGGCACTCGCTTAACATGGCTGAGTAACCTGCACAGTGCTCTTTGCAGTTCGGCTTTATGTACACTGGTAGAGAAAACACACACACACACCCCGAACCACACAAGCGTAGGATGAAATGCTTCGCTGGCCCATTAAATGCTGCCAGAGACACAGAGCAGGTCATCAACTTAATAGAAATCCTAGCAGCAGTCCGATCCACAGCTTCACTCGCACAAATAAAAGTCCCAAACACACAGAGCCAAACACACAGCGCCCCAGCAGATACAAAGGGAGCATTCAGACTGCTGCTGGGTGGATGCTCTCCAAGCCAGATGGTCTCAACTTAATGTAATCAACATGCTCCAACACCACACACACACACACACACACACACACACACACACACAGCACTTCAGCCCATACAAGAATGACTGACGTGCACACCCACAGAGACACAAACAAAAAATCCTCAAAACCACAGTTACACTCTCACACGCCCACATACAAAATAGTTGTTATTGGTTAGACCAGGTTCAACACACTACCTTCCTTGCTTTAGGAAATAACACATGAAGATGATTTGTTACACAAATGCCTGAAAGGAGAGTTCAATCTATATGTGAGGACCACCAATGATAAACACACACGTACCAAGACTCAGGAGTAAACACAACAAACACACATTCCCAGGTTTACATATACCATACAATTAAAACAATAATAGGGTGCGTCCATGTATGTATCTATCCAAGTGTGCGTGTGTGTGTGCTCCTTACCAGTGCGAACCACTACGGCTTTGACCAGCTCCCCTGAGTAGAAGCGGGTCTGGATGACGTTGGTGCCACAGAAGAGAGTGTGCCTCTTGTGCTCCTCCGTGCAGTAGACGTCGTCGCCCTCTGCCCCCTTTCCGCCCTGCCTCGGGTTGGGCAGGTTGGTTTTGGTGACGGGAACACTCTCACCTAGGACCCAGAGAGCGACAGGAGGGCGAGACTCAGGTCTAAACCATTTTGAGGACAAAAACGTTCCCAAACTACTTCCGCTACGCAACAACAACATGAGGAAAGTGAAAACGGAAGCCCTGTGGGAAAGGCTGTTTCACAACAGGAGTGATGAACAGATAGGGACAGGGATAGGAACAGATAGGGACAGTGGTGGTGTAGTGGTTAAGCAACCTGGCTAGCATGCTAGTAGCCTGGGAATTGTGGGTTTGGCTACCACTGTTCTGCCCTTAACCCTAAGTTGTTCTAGGGGAGACTGGCCCTGATGTAGTAGATAGTTGCTTTGGATAGTGCAGTGTAAATACAGGCTTGTGTGACCTTTAAGAGGCTTCATTAGTTCAATATAAGGGTTCTTCAACAGCTCTTAAGCTTTAGAGCGGGTTTAAAAGGCCGTTAATGGCAAACGTTTTGATGGCCACTGACCGGTGAGCATGCTCTCGTTGACAATGCATGTTCCGCTGACCAGCACGGCGTCGCAAGGCATGATGGTCCCGTTACTGGGGATCACCATGACGTCACCTGGGACGAGGTCAGTGGACATGGCCTCCTCGATTTCTGTGGCAAGAGAGCGAGAGAGAGAGAGAGAGAGAGAGAGAGTATGAGTGAGGGATGGTATGCAAAAGACAGGGTGTGAAGGTGAGTGAGGGGAGGGCCAGAGCAGGTAATGGAGAACAGTGACAATGAGAGGTCAGAGCAGAAAAAGACACAGAGCAGAGGAAGAAGAGAGACTAACAGACAGACAGACAGACAGAAAGCAGGACACACAGAGAGCCACAAACAGAGCAAGAGACACGAGACAGAAAGACAAGTAGGTGATGGGAGCATCACACCATGTACCACATCTCCCTCCTCCTCCCCCATCCTCCTCTTTCTCCCTCCCTCCCTGTGGCTCAGCAGTTCCCTCATTCCTCACGCTCCTCTGGGCAGCAGGCACGCTGCTGAGTCACTGCCAGCACTGGCCACTCAACCAGCCGCCCTCCAGCAGGTCAGATATCACCCTCTCAACAAGCCCTCTGTCTACATCTCTAGCCTCTGACTTTCTCTCTCTCTCTCTCTCTCTCTCTCCTCTATCCCTCTCTCTTTCTTTTTCAATCTGTCTGCCCGCCCCCACCCCCCTTTTTGCATCTCTACATCTATCCCACTCTCTCTGAAAATCACACACACACACACACACACACACACACACACGTCTGGTTCATAAGGGCAAAAACTTTCACATGCCACAGTCAACCACCCCCGCCCCACACACACATGCATGCACACGCGCACACACACACACACACACAGTCCTCAGAAAGCATTAGGGTATCTCTGGGAGTAGGCCACATAAAAGTCTCTGCAGCTCTGTTTCCATGTAGATATGGGCCAGACTTAGATAACGTGTCCCGGCTCCTATACTGCCCAACTCCAAAGGCTGGGAGCTTTCCTGTGGTCCCACTCCAGAATGTTACAACACACTCACACCACTGCACTCCACTCAGGGACGTTCTCTCTTTCAGCTCCATTACATTCAGCGGCTCAGACTGGATTTGGTAGAAATGCGACGAGGCTCGAGAGTGTTTAGAAAGCAGCTCTAGTTTCATGCACACAGGCCGCGCAAAAAAGCAAAGAGGTCTCACCGTTATTGGCTCTGATGACGGAAACTCGGACAATACTGTGAGCTGCCACCATGTCATGAAGCATGACGTATTGCTGCAGAGAGAACCACAAAATGACATTAGGACAAATAAAATCAGCAAAATAATAATATGGCAATGCTTTTGAAAGATGCTGTATGATGTTTTGAAGGGAAATTTAAAGATTTAAGAGGCAGAAAACAACTTAAAAAGGTTGGAGGAATTATAAGAGCGTTTTATGGCCTGGGCTCTCTGCCTTTTATTGCCTACAGTGGTCCAGTAAAAGCAGCAGCAGCAGCAGCAGTAGGCGCATTTTGGGTCGGTTCCATGCCAAGTTTAGGAGCTCAGCAGAACGCTCCTTCCACGCTCTGCGCCTCGGACCACTTCAGCAGTTCGGTCGTTTCGGTCCGGGGCCAGTAGGAAAGGCTTACGCTGCGCAAAACCCTCCAGCCAGAGCTGCTGTCTGATAGGAGAGCTCTCCTGACTAAGCCAATCCACTGGGGGCCTCTCCTTCAGTCTTACTGCTGAGCTTACCAGAAGTGCGTGCTAAGCATCGCTAACACGCTAGCACATTTAGAATGTACATTCCTTGCATTTGCATTTACATTTATCATACATTATCACCATCACTCGTCTTAATCACCTTATAAAGGTTGGTAAGAGACCTTTCCAGCTCAAAAAGCTCTAGTTTACTAATGTTCAGTAAGATACTCCTTCTCAAAATAGGCTTTCTGATGAACCAGAACCTCTACCAGAAGTCAAGCAGAATTTCTGACAGAACAGAACTGAAGCTGTTCCGGAGGGAACGGGAGCGAAAGGCTTTTTTTGTTCTGTCAGCCAGTGTGGCATGTCCAGAGGGTCTCTCTCTGTCTGTCTCTCTCTCCCCCCTGTGGGGGGAGCTAAATGACCCCACCGTCACCCTGAGCAGCAGACCGTGCAGAGATGGCCTGTGTGTGTGTGAATGGGACCGGATTAGACAGGCTCTTTCCATGTCTGGGGCAGGGGGGCTTACTGCCTGGGGGGCTTTTGAAGGGGGTTGGTATGGGGAGCAGGGAGGGCCCTTACCTTTTTGATGGTGTACAGGGAGGTAGCTATCGATATGACGGACATAAAGACAATGGCCGCGGCGTAGTAGTAGTACTCGTCCGCGCTCCACAGGATTACACTGAAGAGCTGGAAGATGTAGAAGGGGTTGAGGACCTGGGAGGGAGAGACAGAAAAAACATGAAAGAGAGAAAGAAAGAAAGAAAGAGAGAGAGAGAGAGAGACAGAGAGAGAGAGAGAGAGAGAGAGAGAGAGAGAGAGAGCACATGAGAGAGAGTTGAATAAAAAAAACAATAGGTGAAGGGGGAAGAGAGAAAAAGAATCAAGAGAAGAGAATCAGCATGGGTTTGACACATGCAAGTAGAAAAGTCAATGGGGCCCATTAGAGGAAGGAAATGGACAGAGCAGTGAAAGAGCAGTGGAAGAGAGACAGAAAGAGAGAGGAGACAAACGCAGGGAAGATTAATAGTCCATCTTTCCTCACTATACAGCACTTTGGTCAAAGTGTATTTAAGTACGCTTTACATCAAGACTGAAGGGTAATGAATTCTTAAAGATGCAATCATCATCTTTGGTTCTTTCTGGACATCACTGGTCTATAAGGGAGTAATGTGATGCGCTTGCAACATAAGCAGTTCAGGACAACAAAGGGGTTTACTGCAACACATGCACACGGGCACGCACACGCACACACACACACACGCGCACGCACGCACGCACACCTACCTCTTTAATTAGCAGCTTGAAAAGAGAAGGCACTTTCACTGCAATTTCATTCACTCCAAAAAATAATCTCCTGTTTCAATGATAAGAACACAAAAGGGAACAAATTAACAAATTAACAAATGAGTTCTTTTCCTTTCTGAATACACTTGTGTTCCTCCAGCACCTCCCCTGCTCTGAGAGAGGGATTAATCCACTCAGGTAAAGAGAGAGCAGGTCAGGTGAGGAGAGAGCTGGCAGGTAAAGTGGGTCACTGCTAGCCGGGCCACAGGGGTAAGGGCTCCGAAGGTGCTGTGTGAGGGGAGAACTCTTACCCCCTACTGATACCAAAGAGCAGGGAGGAGGGGAACTCTACAGTTCCTACATCTTCACATGAAGTTCCAATGAAGAACTGAGAAATACTTCTAAAGGGACCATTCTGTGCAGAGAGAGTTGGCAAAAGGAGTACTCTAAGATGATGAAATGTAGCACAAACCAGCACAGGCCAGTTTCAGTAGACCCCCTCAATGGTTCTTCCTTGCAAACACGGGATCTGCATTGCACTGCTGCCTATTTTTTCCCCGGCGATCAGATAAGCTGATCTGTGAGCGCCGAGTCTGGACGGCTTGGCTGGCCTGCCTGGTTCAGGGCTGTCCAATCCCCCTCTGTCTCCCTCCCTCCCTCCCTCTCCCTCCCTCTATGGGGATCTCCCTGCTCGGACCGGCTGGATTTAGTGGCGGGTGCTTATCTAAGTAGCCTGGCACCGGGGCTCACCCGCCAGCTCCTCCTCCCCCTCACGGGCACCCAGCCCTTCAGTGAGGTGCATTGAGAGAGGCCTACTGGAAACACACTCCTCAGGGGGGCTTGCAGTATGCCGTATTTGTGTGTGTGTGTGTGTGTGTGTGTATGTGTATGTGTGTGTGTTTACCTATACTCCTCCTGGTTCCTGGAGAGCCCTGTGCTGTGCTTCGAGTGGACGGTGGAGCACGTCACCTCCAGATCCTCCAGGCCACTACACAGGAGGAGGAGGAGGAGGAGAGAATGCAGAGAAAAGACAAGGACATCAGTCACTTAACCGCGATGGGCCGACCGCAAGAGGGCCCACCTCACCCCCCACCCCACCCCTCCCACGTCAGCCAGTAGCTCAGGCCTCACAGCTGAAACTGCTGTGTGGATAGAGAGAACAAAGGGACACTCACGTGAACACTTCAAAGTTCTGGCTTGTGTCGCTCCAGTAGTACTTTGTGCTGTGGAGTGTGAAATAGCGGATCTAGGGGAGAAAGAGGGGACCAGGGTCAGCGGATTAACATTAAACACTTTTACTGGAGGTGTCAATGTGCTGCACACAGCCGATATACTGTGCGTGTGTGTGTGTGTGTCACAACATGGTGTCAGACCCTTATTGTTGTATAGAATTACACATTAGTATAGTGTATAAATACAGTGTAACGATTAAAAAGTGTTTAACTGTGTGTGTGTGTGTGTGTGTGTGTGTGTGTCTTACCTGCACAGGCTGGTACTCGGCATACTTGTGGATGAACTCCTGGGCAGGGCTTTGGGAGTTGTGGGGGGTGTGGCCGTTGGCCACAGTGGTCGAGGTGGTCTGAGAGTCCAGGTTGTCAAACGGGTCCCGGCCGGGGGCCAGCATCACACGCACCTTTGCCAGGAACCAGCGTTTGAACTCGTCCTGAAACACACACACAGACACACACACGTTACTGTGGCACCTGTACATATGTACAAAAGAACCAAAACAGCTTAGACAAGCATTAGTCAGCATTTGTGTGTGTGGTGGCACAGCACAATCCACCAATAAGGAATTGCAAAGAGTGTGTGCCATGTGTGAGTAAGTGTGAGAGTGAATGTCTCTGTTTATGTGAGTTCATGTGTGCTTTATGCCCAGTCGTGTGTGTGTGTGTGTGTGTGTGTGTGTGTGTGTGTGTGTGTGGTGTGCATGTGTCCCGTACAGTGGAGCGGAGCAGCACCATCTCGGCCTCCTTGATGGTGGTGCGGGTGCAGGTGGCTTTGACGCACCACTCGGGCATCCAGTAGAGGAGCAGCAGCAGGAAGCCCCCTGTGCACAGAACCCCCACGCCCACCAGAGCCAGCTTCCAGCGGCACGGACGGTACCCACTGATCTCCTACACACAGGAAGGAGCAGAGCGGAGTGAGAATCTCAATCACTCTCACACACACACACACACACACTCACACACCTTATGTACTGAGCAATACTATTGCAGCAGGCTGATATGGCTGACCTTCAGTCTTTAACAAACTAAATCACTCACGCAGAACTCATTATTTGTGGTTTGTGGCTCTGGTCTCAGAGCAAAACAAGTTCTAGCACCTGAGTTCTTCTCAGCTACACGCTTTTTTTAAAAGACAAAAACTCAAACCAATACTGTCTCCCAAACACACACAAAGCCCACAGTGGTGTGTGCACATCCCAGGGCCAGAGATTCGAGGATCTCTCTCTGTCTGTCTGTCTGTCTGTGTGTGTGTGTGTGTGAGTGTGTGTGTGAGTGTGTGTGTGTATATGCTTGTGGCTGAGCACAGTGGTCACGGCTGGATGAACATTTTTCACTGGGCTTCGCCAATGTCCCGCGGAAATGTGATTGGACCGGCGGTAACGAGCAGACGCAAATTAGATTGGATTTGCCAAAGTCATTAGGTGGGGAAGGGAACCACTTGAGTGGCTGTGGAGGAGCTCTCTGGAAACTATGCAGTGAGAGTGTGTGAAAGTGTGTGTATGTGTGTGTGTGTGTGTGGAAGTGCAAAGTTTTTCTAATGGAACGGAAGGTCTGTGCCGCAAAGAGCTGCTCATGGCCCAGACCACCCTGCAGAGGCCTTGGCTGCCTGCAGGCCCTATAAATTCCCGTTATTAAAGTTTGTTGAGTTTTTCTGTTGATCTTTAACTCTCAGCCTATTCCCTCTGCTCAAGGCCACTTTCCAAACACCTCCACTTCTTTTTTCTCAGGCCTTCAAGAAAAAAGGCACACACACACACATACACACACCATCTCATCCTCCAGGCCCTTGTTGACGATCTTCAGGTCCTCCATGGTGAAGCAGAGTCCAGCCCAAACCACAGCTGCTTACCTGCAGAGACACCACACACAACTTATTAAAAAGACACAGCAAATAACACATGACGATAATAACAAACCACTAAAAGGCACTGAACCAGATCGCCAGCATATTATTAATTTACACTGGGACAGTGCATTGAGGTAGATTACTATCTCAGTCACAATAGATCTTCCCATATCCACCATGATTGTCACATCACAATTTATTTTCCCCAGATACTCCAAGTTCATTCAGCTGAGCTTTTCAAACCTTCCCTGTTACCGACAAATAAATATTGATAAAAGTTTTCCTGTCATGTCAGGCAGTCAAATCATTGTCTTGTGCTGTGCGTTCAATAAACAGCCAAGTTAGATTTCCTTGCTGCTCTCGATATTTTGGATACTGGCAGTGGCACATGATTCATTGCTCCTTGTGGTGTCAGTCATCGGACGCGCTTCAGATAGCCAGACGCTTCAAAACAACGGATTAGGATTTTTGCACGCACAGGTCAGTGCAAACCCGAACACACCTGTAGTGCGAAACATTCTGTGGGTCATTCACGACAGAGATTCCCTAACCAGACGTGTATTCGCCCTTTCATTTACAATCTAAAGCTGATGACTCTCATGCAAAAAAAGCAGGCAGCTCTCCCTCCAAAGGCTGCTAGATCTGTGGCTAGGTGTCTTTTTTGGGGGTCTGTGAAGTATCTAGATGTGGCCGAGGCAAAGGAAAAGGCAGACTCTGGCAGGTACATTTCTGCTCATGTGTTATCATATAATAAATATGACCAAAGCTCATCATTATAACTGGCCTTCATTTTATTGTGTGTGTGTGTGTGTTGTGTGTGTCACTTACCGAGATCATATTATTGCCCAGCCCTGGCCTAGAAGCTAATTTTGCATCAGTAGTAGCCCACTGGCAGGTGTTGATGTTATAAAAGGAAATGCTTATGAAAACAAACTGCTACTCTTAAAATGGCTGCTGTCACGCCACATGTTTTTTGTGTGTGATTTGATGGGGGCCAGAGATCAAGGTTACAGCAGAGAGTGTAAAAGCGGAGCGAGAGGCACAAACGTTCATTAAGTTCGGTGTTCTAATTTCACAAGGGGGAGGGGGGAGAATCCCCCTTTATGCAGACCAGAGTTGAGCCCTCATACGCTGATCCAGATCCATCACTGAAGAGTTTATATTGTGATGTTATATGACACTCCCTCTTATGCAAACCGGAACTATTCACCTTTGCTCCCATTGTATTGGATTATGTAGCTCTACCTTGGTCAGTATTCAATGATCTTTGGTTACAGTAAGCCAAAGGGCCCCAGATGGAAAAGGTCTTCATGTGGAGGAAGGAAACGCAAGCATGTGGGCACGAGCCTCACGCCAGCACCTGAGCTCAACGTGAAGCCCCGCTGATGGGACCAAATTACACACCGTGCCTACTAGCCACCACATCAGGACACACCCTCAATATAGAAACACTCACTGACACATAAGGACATGCACCCAATATATCCATGCGCACATACACATACACACACACGCAGTCTCTTATACACACACACACACACACACTCTCTGACATACACCCAAATGTGATTGTGCATGCGAGGCATTTCTGGCCCCAGTGGCCTGAGACAGCTGTACGCTGGGAGAGGAGAGTGTGGATGGCTCCGGCTGGCACACATTTGATGACACAGTCAGAGCTCATGCTGCAGTTGTCTTCAGGGTGACCGGGACACTGCAGCCTGGCAGTAACATAACCTCAACCCTTCTGCGTGTGGGTGTGTATGTGTGTGTGTGTGTATATGTGTGTTTGTGTATGTGCGTGCGTATATGTGTGTGTGTGTGTGTATATGTGTGTGTGTGAGAAAGAGAGAGAGCAAAGGGAAAGCGGTGGCAGGTTACTGTAGGGCAGAGACTGAGTATGTGAATGTGTGTGACAGACAGAGAGGAAGAGTGAGAGTGACAGTGACAGAGAGAGGAAGAATGTGCGCGAGACAGTGATCGTGCATTAAGGAATTTGGGTACTTTATGGAGAGAGGGTGTGCGTCTCTGTGCGAGCGTGTCTCTGTGTGAGCGTGTCTCTGTGCGAGAGCATGTCGTTGGTTGCCCACTCTGGGGCTGTGATCTCCAGTGACAATGAGTGCAAGTCTATGGAAATGATCAAGCATGGGGAAGCATACTCAACCCAGCACCTCCAAACACACCCCCTCCTTTTGATGCCATGGCTTCAGTCCCTCAACCCAGCACCTCCAAACACACCCCCTCCTTTTGATGCCATGGCTTCAGTCCCTCAACCCAGCACCTCCAAACACACCCCCTCCTTTTGATGCCATGGCTTCAGTCCCTCAACCCAGCACCTCAAAACACACCCCCCCCCCTTTTGATGCCATGGCTTCAGTCCCTTCACATGGCAACCATTAGCCAGGGTCTGAAACACTAACAAACCTCAGGGAGCCATGGGCCCAGATCTTGTTTGGGACGACCTCAATCACTCCTGTAAGAAAAATCTGCAATCGAAGACGAGATTAATGTACTACTACACACCACACTCCCCACAGTCTAGTCTATATCTCAGTGTGATCATATGGACCCTCTGCAGATCCATCATCCCCCAGCAAACAAAAGCCAACAGTGACGCCACAAGGCCACAAGTTTTGAGGGAGTTTCTACTCTTTTTCTCATGTTCTGGGAGTGCTGGAGCATCAAACAGTCCACACTAGTAAAATAACAAAGAGGTCGCACTTATTCCTTTATTTGCACAGATGTGTTACGTATGTGTCCCTTCCTCAGTGGGCTTTACCGCGTCGATGCAGATGCTGCTTCTGTTGTCTTCCCACGCCCACCAGTGACTTAAATCATCTAAACAAACTTCAAATGTTTTAAATCAAATTTTCTTTTCCAGTCTTTCACACTGTTCCAAGCTCCTGTGTTGGAATTTCTGAAAGACTATGGCCTACAAACACTTGCATAATACTGGTGTACCTCTCACCATCCTCCCTCATCTAAACTTTCAACTCTCTCTCTCTCTTTTTCACACACACACATACACACACACACACACACACACACACACACACACACACACCTACCTCCAGCCCCAAACCTCAGTGGCTGGCAGGAGGGCATGGGTGCCCAGGCTATGCCCATAAAGCCAAAAAACAAAACAAAACAAACAAAAAAAAACACACACACACACACACATTGTACCAGGTGCTTTTCACCAGCCCACAAAAATACCAAACACATGCTCCAGAGCCCAGAGGGGGTCTATCCTCTCTTTGTGAGCTCCAGATCAGGGAGATTTAGCCCCGCTGCAGCGCCGAGGGCCACCGGTCGGGAGGAAGCAGGCCTGCCTGTGCTTGTCTGTGATTAGCAGGGGCACACAGGCCCGCTCTCTCTCTCTCTCACACACACACACACACACACACACACACACACACACACACACACACACACACACACACACACACACACACACACGTGAGGGCACGTGTGCACACATGTGCACGCGCAAACACACACAGTCACTTTCTTTCTCTCCCACACACACACACACACACACACACGCAGAGAGATGTAGCACTTCCCATGGAAAGAATGCAGATTTTCAGATACACCAGAACACCAATCTCACATGAAATGACCTTATCATTTCATCCCATGAAGGAATGTGACGCAACCAAACTCCCTAGCCTGCAACGGAAACTACAGACATCCCAATTAACCATCCCCAAGTCACGGCACACTAGAGAACACCAACCCGTACAGTTAGCCATTCACTGGCTAATTATGAACGATTTACACACATAGCTAGCAGTACAGCCGCACTCCTGCAGTACAGCCGCACTCCTGCAGCTTGTGTGAGAGAAAGGCACTGCAATACACTGAGTTGAGGAACAAAAACACCAAAATGGAAGTCAAGCTCAGGCACAGTCCAGAAGTTAGACAGGGTCTGATCTCATGCACGACTGCATGACAAACAGACAGACAGACAGACAGACAGAGATTATGGGCAAAGGAAATCACAATTTGTACTGACAAAATAACAGAGCATGACGGACTGGAATGACAGACTTTGAGCCAGAACACCAACATAAGAGAAGGCCATTCACAGAGCGCAAGAGACAGACTGAGAGGAGGAGAGGGAACAAGAGAGAGCGAGTCAGAGGGGGGCACACCACAAGCAAGGCAGAAACAATGAGCGTTAGAAAGAGAGGAGGAACAGACAGAAAAAGAAGGAAAAGAAAACAGAAGAGAAACCAGTCTAGTGGCAGTGAGCGGAGACCCAGAGAGTGGGAGGTGGAGAGAGTGTGCGAGTGTGTGTGTGTGTGTGTGTGCGTGCGTGTTGGTGTCGTGGCTCTTGGCAGAACTTGCCGCCGTCTGAACAATTGAAGACTGTCGCCCGAAAGAGGCGGCCGGGCCTGAGAACGTCGCTGGGGCGGCTGACCACAGCATCGTCACCAGCAGCCTCCCTGCCACCCCCACCCCCCCCATCCTGAAGCCCCTGTCCCAGTGCTGTGCCACAGGTCCTGATGTTATCTACCCCCTGCTCTTTCACAGCCACACAAGGGGAAATTTTGCTTGGGGCCAAGCCCTTCCTCGTATTTTAGTGCCAGGAGGCCAGGCGCTAGCCTAGCACGTTTCTGATGACAATAATAAGGGAGAGGGGGAAAAAAAATTGGCTCGAGCAAATTTTTTAAGAACTGTTTGAGCAGACAAATGACATTGTTTTTTTTTTTTTATATATATTGCTAGCAGGGAGGGGGGCTGGCTGGCTGGCTTCACCACCATGTCAAAACAAAGAGAAGGACAAACACTCTACAAACAAAAGCTGAAACTCATAGACGTCATTCAGCTAATAGGTTTTCATTACACTGAAAGTAAATATATCAAGAGCAACTTGACTGATAATCGTAAATTCCCTTGGTTTGAACAGCTTTCTCCGTCTCGTTACGGACGAAAAAAGGTGGTCTTACCTGCACTGCACACCTGGGACGCGAGGGCCCAGGGTAGCCTTCAGACTAGAAGAGCTCTCTCACGGCACAAACCTGGACCCCTGCAAACCAAGAACGTAAAAGAGGCTTTTGAGTACCCACACATTTCAGCGTATACACAGTGTACACCCACACACAAACACAGACACAAACACACTCGCCTGTTTCCTTATAACGCATCCCACGGGTGCAGTACTAACTGGTCAGATCAGTTTGCTCCAGACAAATCTGGCATGTCCAGAACATTTCAGCTGAATAGACAATGAAGTCTTTATCTACTCAGGTGAAATATATCTTATGGAGAGAACACCAACTTCTTCTGTAACGCTGCTGGGGAATCATTGCAAGCTGAAGTGTTTGAGGACACCTTGGCCTAAGCATTACAGCCCATAGAGAAAATGTTCAGAACATCCAGTTATTCTAAGGAGAAGCAGAGTGTATTATCCTGAATCTCTTAAAATTAATGTTACTGAAGTGGTAAGTAGGTCTAGGTATGACAAATGCATAACCCTACACCTCTTCACATTACAAGGTGTAATGAGGAGGACGTTTTTAATGACACAGTACGAAGAAAAAAAAGTACAACAATTCACTATCAGTAACATTACTCACTCTGAATATAATTTTATAAAACATCTCACCACCCAATGTTTGTGTGGTTAAAAACTATTATGTTATATTCTGTCAGGAATAGGTTACAGTTGAAGAAGAATGCAAGGAGTTACTGGCTGAATAGTAGCGGTATGTCTAAATATAGACTAAAATCAAGCACCACTTTAGTGATGATCCCTGCACTTCTCATCATCTGATTAGCCCTCCACCCCCCACCGATTAGACCTGGCCTCCCACCAGGGACCAAGTGGTGTCCCCTCTGATGGGCCTGTGTTGGAGCCTCATCCACCCCTCTTGTGATAACCACTGGGGAACAGACATTAGGCTAGCCGCTCTCATGTCTGAAAGCATCAGTCACAAAACATTGACAGTCTTCCCTGTCTACACGGTTCACAGCGAGGAGGAACATGCTGCCCATCTTAAATTAGGTACAGTAAATTACCATGAGAGGAGTAGGATGACGAGGCTTGGCAGGAACGTATTAGCATTTCACTGCACACAGCTTCTGTGAGTGTGACAGCAGCACAAGGTTTTGCACAAAGTTTGCATGGAGGGCAGTTCAAACAGCCCCCGGAAAGCCATCATTGTGTCAGACACTTACAGGTTCATACTAATTCAACAGTGTTTGATTGAGACAAATTTCAGCAGAACTCTGCATGAGCAACACCCCCCCTCCCCGCCCATGTGTCCAGTGTAGAGTCAGGGAGATGGAAATGGCAGTGATTTCCAGATTAGATGGCCTGAGTGCTTGTGGCACATGTGCTTGCCCCCTCTCCCCACCTGCAGACAATGAGACCGCAATCTTTAACAATGAGCATGACTTAATGACCAGCACAAGAATTCTAGGAAACTTTGGGAGGAAAGGCTTGGTTTTTTTTCTCTCTCTCTCTCCCTCAATGCCTGCGATCATACACAGAGCTCAATCTGCTTTTCTTTATCGTTTCCTGCTCTAATCACAATCTATTCTGGTGGGGGGGGGGGGGGGGGGGGGGGGCGCGGAGTGTGAGTGTGTGTGTGTGGTGGTGGTGGAGGGGGGGGCCTTACTATCCCCGTTGGGCCGAGTGAGAGCCCAGCCGCGTCGCACAGCTGTATATCACCCCTAACCCGTGGCCCAGTCACGCGGCCCTTCTTCCTGTAGTTGAGGTCACCCCTAGACCTGCCCTGCACGCCCACACACAGGCGATCGCTCCCTCACTTACTGTAAGAGTGTGAGAAAGTAAGAGTGAAATGGGTGAGACAGCTATGGTGTGTGTGTGTGTGCGCGGGTGTGTATGTGTGAGAGCGAGAGAGAGATAAGACCATAACTCCATGATATGAATTGGACTCAGCAGACACTGAGGCAGAAAGAGAGAGAGATGAATATGTAGTAGACTGGAAGAATGACACCCTAAGGTGACTATGACAAGCCTCCTGCCCAAACCACTCATTCATAAGCCCTTGCAGCAAGAAACCATTCAGCATATGGGTGGGCCCCGTCACCACGGTGTGACCCCAAAGCCATACTGTTCAACCACTGACTGCAGTAACTCCATCAGAACTGTCAACATTCCATCCTATGACAGCAGCCTTTGGTGAAAAATACAAACCTCACAGAAGACACTATGCTCACCATCTATCTACTAGCTCTACGCAGAGCATTTCAAAAGAACCGAATCTGCCTCCGTTTCTTTCTAAAAAAGAAAGAACAAAATAATTCAAAGAGAGAATTCAAAGGCAAAAAGATCGGTCTCTCTCAGGATGAAGATGTCAAACCTCAAAAGCCGGGCAGGCTAAATACAGCCAGCAGCAAACAGGACAAACACTACTAGTCACTACCTGCAAATGCCCATTAACACATAGTCTCCCACTGTCACCAAACAAGGAGATGAGCAATGGTTCAGACAGCTGAGGACCTCTGATTCAACATTTCTCACAGCCCGGCCATAGGGGTTCATTAGTACCACTATATTATTAGCTGGTGTGAGATTTTTCACTGAGATTAAACATTCTGACTGTAAACAAATAAGTTAGACATGATGAATATAACAGGAAATCTGACAGTTTTTTTGTCTTAGGTTGTCAGTTAAATACAGTACAAATACAATAAATACCTCTATCTTCCAAAAAGAAGGGAAAAACTGCACTGTTGCGATCAGCGAGGCAGTGACACACTCAAGGATCACACCACAGAAATACCTTTCAAATTGGACTTTTCCTTTTTCCCTGACACAGCCCATTTCTTTTTAATTTTAAGATGATTGCACAGCCGAGCTGATAATGTTAACCCGATTGAGGGTCGATAACTTCCACTAGGGAAGTGAAAATGATGTTGAAAAAATCACATTAATCTCCTTTTAATGTGAGAATCAACCTATCTAAGTAGTGCATGAGAAAACATCAGTACCTACATCATTATAATATTCACTTCAGCAATGTTAACCTTTGTCTCTTTCCACGAACTAGTAGCGTAATCAACTACAACGCAATTTCCAATAAAGAGGAAATTTAAAGAGAGAGGAAAAAAAAAAAAGAAGAAAAAAAAAAGAAGAAAAAAAAAAAAAGACACCCACCTCACTGTGCTTTCCGCTAATAATGAGGATGCCTCCACAACATTTCCAATCTATCCTGGGGCTGTAATTCTGAAATCAGAGGCACTTTGGACCCAATCAAACGATAGGGAGGTCCTCTACTGTAGTGTACACTTTCTATGGCAGAGGTGTGCTGCCTGGTGAGGAAAAGGAACGCTGCAGGGGATGAGAGGCAGGGCAGGGCTTCGGTCGAGCCTTGCGATGGCCCTCACCTCACTGCGGCCTCACACAGCCAGTCACACATTCAAAAGAGTGAGGGAGATGGAAAAGAAGGGAAAGAAAGAACACAAATCTTTTAAGATCTAACAGCCTTGGTACCCCTAAGTCAGGCCACATGTTTCTGGATTAGTGATATTGAGCTACAGTCTGAGGAAAAAAAAAAAAAAAAAAAACACCCGATAAACCTTGGCCAGATTGGCCAGATTAAGCTTCTTTTATGTAACTCTTAATTGTTCCAAAGATCGCCATAGCCACTTTGGCCATCTGTAAGTAGTGTCAAGTTCAACTCAAAGCCCTTCAGACACTGATCACCCATGTTGATTATAAACGAAGAGGATACAGTTAGTTATTCTATGCAGAGAAATCTCTATAGACGATTATGCCTTCAGCCTTGATGGTGGGACCAAGAAGGTTTCAAGGAATCAGCGACGGTTTGGAAGGAAGTCATTTATTGATGTCTGAATGAGAATGATATATTCCTACAGCTCCCAGATCTAGAAACTTTGTCTTCCTAAACAGTAACAAATCAAGTTGTTATAAAATGCTTGAGACATTATCAAAAGTCCACTGTGTTTAGACATTGTGGTTTGTACTTCATTGTTCAGGTCTATCTGTTGTATTCATTTTCAGGAAAGGAGTTTGGATTTTGAACTTTTGGCTGGAGTCTTCACTTTGCGCTTCGCACAGTCTTCCCAAATTTCACATTTGTTACTATTTTCATCCAAAACACTTCATCACGCCCCCGGGATGGAGGGTCGGTTTATCTTGGCCTTGTCGGAGGTAAACCGCAGGCAGGGCACTAGAAAGGCCTCCCTCTTCACAGTCTGTCCCCGCGTCAGCGTGAGCAAACACAGCTCAGCTGCTCAAGGGACTTGCACCATGTCAGGACATTTCTCAAGCCTGCTCTGATTCAACACTGGCAGTCTTTCTATCATGGGCTGCTGTCTTTGAGCACGCCTGTGAAAATCACATTGGGCTCCTGCTCAAAGGGCCCCCCAAGACAAAGTGCTTGTGGCACCACCGTTACTCATTCCAAAGGCTCGTAATCCTCAATCTAAGTGGTCAGGATGAGGGTGCATGTGTTTTGGTGGCTGGCGTGCCGAAGACGGTAATTATGATTAAAGGTGTCTGGTCCAGATTGCTGACTCTCGTTTAACCTTCAAACCGAAAGACAGGAGGGCCCCTGTGCCTCGAGATCAATAAAGTGACTCCTACTTCTCCACGTCCTCCAGCATTTAGGTTCCTAACCTAAGTATTTATTTCTCCAGCCAGGTAACATAAACCACATATATCATACACAGAAAGGATATTAATTCTTGATAAATATTTTAATCAAAGCCTTGCCTTAAACACAATAGAAAATCACATCACAACTTCTGCAACATCAAAGCAGAAGAAGAACTAGAACATGTGATGATAGTAGCTATTAGACATGTAATGACCTCACTTGTTAAGGTGAGTTGATGACAGGTCTGGTCAAGTGCGGTCTCGAGCGATTTCCTGACAAATTAGGAAATGTGTCCAGTGTGAGGAAACACCACAGGTCTTACGCAACACAATGTCGAGTCACTCACTTCCAGCCAGTCTATGGCTTGCCTGCCTCATGACAGGCTTTATGGGAAGTAATTCTCAGTAGCCTACCCCTTACTGATGTTTCACACTTCCACTTTAACATAAGAGTAGCCTAATACATAAAACTGAGCCCCCACATTCCTTGTGCATATGCAAACATGTGCAACTTTCAGACTGTCGTTTCGTTGACTGTCAGAATGGCATCAGAGCTAAGAGATGGGATTAAAGTCAACAACCACAGGTTACAGCAAGTGAGGGATCTTCAATTACAACAAAAGGAATAGTGAAGTCCAACCTTCCAGAAAAGAGGGCCCTCTACTCTCATGGAGACTTCTATGTAGCAAATAATATGTTGTCCACCAATCAGTATCAGAAAAGTCACAACAGAGCAAACACGACTTGCTTTGTTGTGAAGAGACGCTGGTCAATATTGAAATATAAAACTAACAATAAACAAACAAACACCTTGCTGAATGATGTGATAAGACACAGGTCATAAGGACAAAACTGCTTACCCTTACCCTTGTGCTCATTACACAAATTTGCCAGACCTCCAAACTTTGGGAAGGCTCATTTAAAGTCAACAGTACTTGCTGAAGAACCACCTGATAAATATGGGCTAAATTACATCTCCACTGAGACCCCTGAAGAGTGAAGAGGTATGGCTTACCTGCAGGTGTTTATTTGTAGGTTAGAGCAAAAATGCTGAGGATTCCAGAATGTGCTGGTTCAAAGCAAGATAACCAAAACAACCAAATGCGTTCAAGTCACACCGTGGGTGCAAACTATGAAATTTTATAATCTACCTTGAGGAATCCAAATAGCTGCAACCAACTCCTTATCACAAGAACTGAAGACTTTTTTGGCCAAATCAAACTACCACTGCACAGAAAATACTGTCCACAGATCAGGTCTTGCTCAACATTTTCATTGTAGCGCCATTCATGCAACACATAGGTAACACAAAGTGGCCCTCCAAAGCAGGAATGGCATATTGATTACTAGCCTATGTTAACCCCCACAAAAAAGGAAAAGCAACCTGCTCCTCATGGCCTAGTTCCCTTCTTCCTTTTGAGGCATACTAGATTAGTTTTTGCATTGATTATATCTACTGGTATCACCCACTCATTTCCATACACTTTTTTGACCATTACGCTTAGTCAAATGCTTCAAGTGAGCCTGTATGCACCACATTTCTCCCGTTTCTGATTCAAACAATACTCAAGTGATGCTGTGTGAGGTTAACACCTTTTGCCAACAGACAAATTCTCCACAAGTCCTCCACTTGGGAAAGCACAATTGTCAGTTGCAGAGTTAACCAATGAGTGGCCTATAGGTCAATGTCTGGATATGAGTTATGTAGCCCATTTCATTGTATGTTTTGTTTCCTTGAGCTATGACAAACAAACAAACAAACAAGAAATGAGGAATTACAACTATGCTCAAGTCAGAGTGCCTTCAAAATGAGAAAACAAAATAACAGTCAGAGAATTTCAGAAAAGACTAGGAGCAAAAAACAGCCAGCATGTCCATTAGTGGACTGTCTATTTGTCTTCTCTGGTGAACACATTTCGGCTTCTCTTGATCTCTCACTGCAAGCAGTCTTCAGTATGACTACTCAACACCAACCAGTCTGTAGCCTGGTGACATTAAGGTGATGCGATTTGGGATAAGGTGCCATTATGTCCCGCTGGACTGAGAACTTTCCATTTCACCTACTTGACGCGCATCAAACGGAAGCATGATTAGACAAGTGAAATAAGGTCAACAGAACTTCGCTTCAGTCTCACTAGGGCGGTGGGGGGGCAGGAAACCATCAGCGCGGTCTTTCACACAGAATTTGTGATACTGATTAGTGACATCAATGTCATCCCGTCTGTGGTGAGGAAATATCAGAGGTACGTTTTGTGGACTGAAGGCGGCACATGTGCAAGCAACCACTGCTGGTCCTCTGTGAGCTAACGTTAGTTATGTTAGCTATTGCCCAGTTATTTGGCTAGCTTCCCGTTGCATTTGGCCGAAAGCCACACACGAGCTTTGCTGCAGACTGTCAAAAACAGCGATATAGCGACCACTATTTCGTTGTCTTGTCGGTGTAACATACAAAAAACGAATCGGTTGAATTCTTGTCACATTTGTTCATATAAAATTTACTTATCTCCATATTATTTATCGCCAATGATGCCATCCCACTTGTGTATGTATGGTCTGTTTGCCCATGTAGCTAACGTGCTGGCACACCACTGTGGCTGCTGGCACCGTGTTGTTCAACCACGGTAGCGCTAGCTAGCTAGCTAGCCAGCAGTGCTAATGTTAGCTTGTGGTAGTGGAATCCAATGCAGCACTCCAAACAAGCTGATGATACTCAACATTTTCATTGTAGAACGGGTTCACTATATTAGGGAAGGAACTAGTGAACAGTCTGTAAACAAGTAGCCAAACGTTGGCTAATGTTATACAGTATGACTGTCAGTGGTAACACCTCCACGTTAAATTACTTTAACACTGTTAACGTTAAACGTGGTTTATGTATACATTTTTGAGCTAACCAACGAGGAATTGTTTTCCTATGTACGAAAGATAGCTCTCTAGTCTTGAAGACATCTGGTACATAATTGCAGGTTAGCATAAACAGATAACACTGTATGTAACGTTAATGTTTTCTGAGAAAACGCGTCCCTAAAATGATGGAGCTGTAACACGGCCAAGAGTTCACCGCCAAAACTAGCTAATAGTATACCCCAACGTTTACAGTGAGTTTCATCACAACGGAATTCCTACTTCGTGACACATGCAAATATCCCTTCCTATCCACCTCAACTGAGGGCGGACTCAATTGCTGGTGACTAACACTAGCATCGCACAGCACATGCTGTGAGTACCCAAAACGAAATAAAGACAAATCTTACCAGATCCACCTGGACACTTTGAGGATCACCTCAGAGTCATAATGAGACGATGTGATCTTGTTTCAAAGAAGAAATATCCGTCGAGAATCCTCTTGACTCAAAGTAAGTTTTGTAGTCAGTAGCCTGTGTGTGTCAGAGTGTGTGGCTTCTGTTGACAGCTCGTCGGTGGAACAAACGTGTCGTGGTGGGGGATTGACTGCCTAAAGCTTGCTAGCTGACGGTCGGAGGAAGTGAGGCACAGGATGTGAGATCACTAGACACACTGAGGGTCAGGTGAAAATGCGTAATATGGAGTAGGTAGGCATCATATGGAGTAGGTGAAAATGCCACTTGCAAAGGCTCTTACAAAGGCTAAGTAGTATTTTCTTCCGCTTGTGCCCCCCTCTGTGAGTTGTGAGATATAGAATATTATGTGTATAATATAATTTATGCTTGCAGAGTTATGTGGCACGTTGCGTGATACAATGTGTCAGCTGCAGTGGCCCGCTTAACGTTTCAACTAATCATTTCCCAGGCAGGTTGACAAGTCAAATGCGGGGGGTGGTTTGCGTGCACCATGCCCCTTGCCTGTAGTCTACTAGTGACGTATTAAACACTCTTATAGAGTGTAAGAAAGAAAAGCACCAAAAGCCCATTGACACTTTTCTTTTGATGTCCTTTTTTCCTCTCAGAAAGTTGTAAAAACAAAATTCCACCTATCTGGGTATGCTGCAGTTTGTTTATTTTTTGCCCTGAGTCTCAAAGAGGTGGGATTAACCTCAAGCCCTACTGTAGGCACTCAGAAGCCAACTGCTTAGTAAAGCATATGAAATGACATCAGAGTTTTTGACATAGGGGTCTATAAGCCTGCTTTACTTTCTGCCAAGTCAGACATTGTTCACTTAGCATAACTTCACTTTGTCCTGTGTGTAGGCTGACTACACAAGGCCAGTGAGCGTAAACTGAGAGGTGAAACTTTTGAAGTTAGCTGAAGTACCAAGACAAAGTTAACCAAAGGTTGTTCAGTGACACACTCCCAAAGTGGCTATAAGGGCCTAAGCCTATGTGGACATGGAACAAGAAACACTGAATAGCCTATTAGTGCTTGACACTGTGAAAACACAGTTTAAGACCCATCTCTCCCGACTGAGGTGTATTTTATGATCTAACAGAGTCCATTTCTGCACTGAAATACTGCTCCGGTTGTCCTTATTAGACACATCACTGTGGGTGAATTTGATGGGGAAGCAAAGAATGTGCTACAAGACTTGCATTTAATCTGCACATTGTCCTGCTATCAGACTGGAAAGGAAGTCTTGTCAAAGCCCATCTGTTAAAACAAGACCAGAAACCAGACACAATGAGGCTAAGCTCCGAGTTACAAGACAAGACACGCAGAAGAGAGTCTATTATGATGTGAAAAAAGAGCTTTGGCTCTGGCCATCTAGTCTGCCTCTTATCAAGAGTAGCTAAGCTTTTTCCAGTCCAGCCCTGATAAACAGTCAGCTATCAAAATAAAGGAAGCGACCCTTTGACATGGACAGACTGTAAGTGGACACGCTCTCACTTTATTGGGGCAGACAATGTGACACCTCCCTCCATTTGTCACTATTTAGTGCCATCTACACAAAAAACAGTGAGCGATAGTTTTTTTTTTTTTTTTGGTGCCATCCCATCAATCAGTGGTTTGGCTCAGAGGAAGGAAACCACGCCTGGAGCCAACGCAAGTGAAAGGAGAGTGCTGACCAAATGAGCTGTCTGACCAGTTGGATCAGTTGATCTGAACCACCTAAATGTGGTGCAACTCTGATTTAAAATTCCTGTAAGCAACAATCACTGTTTCTTAGAACTGCCAGACTTGTGCTGTGCGTATGGAAAAAGAAAATGAGAAGCAGGACTATCCATGGGAAAAAATGCCTGTTACCGGTCAATGCAGTTTAACCTTTGGAACCCTACAGAGAATATGTTTCCTATAATAATATAGAGAACGACAACCTGCTCATGTCAAGGGCAATCTTTTTTTTTTTAATAGAAGCATACACAAATACAATGATTACTGCCTTTGTGCCTCAACATCCACTCTATAACACAGGAATTTCAGAAAGTCAGCCATGTTATGAAATACAGTGCCTACCTTTACAAATCTTCACTGTTGCAGTTCATGATCAATGTCACAAAAATAAAGTGTAATCTTATCGTACAGTGACGCACTAGCAATTCATATAGACCAATAAAGCACTGCATTTACCATTGCGATTGGTTTTATTATGTTATGCAATCTTGTGACAATGTGGCAGTCCAAGGGTGTTATAGGTGCAGTCCATATAAACTGCTGCGGTCACCAAAACAAGGGTTCTTTGGTCACTTCTCAGAGCATGACATAGTCTTCTCATCGTCAGTCTGTCCATCTGCAGTGGTCTTGTTGCAATAGCAGAAGTGAGAGTCAGGCCGTGTGCTGGGAGTCGGGAGTCGGCTTCACTGTCCAGGGCTGCAGAGGAAAAGCATCCACATTGTCCTGTTCCTTCGAATGCTTGTGCCACTGTGTAGAAGACGCCTCTTCAAAATCCCACTGCGCAGAAGAAACCAGTAACTGTCAGTCATGTGCCAGTAAACAGTTTTCAGCAAACCTATTCTGGCATGCATGATGAATCACAGACTCAAGGCTCTCAAACAAAACTAACGGTGAGATTAGCCGTGGGATAAATTTATAAAGTACAGAACATAGATACGCTGGATGCTGGCCAGCTGGACATCTGCCCACCCTAACAAAAGAGGTGTTCAGATGTATTGTCATCTAGATGAGTGCCACACTTAATGGAGCACAAGCTCATGTCTAGACAGTCACTTCCTTTGAAAGACAGTCCTCATAATCTCTTTCTAATGCTGCTCTCCAGAGACAAGGTTAAATGACTCCCAAAAATAGCAGAGCAGGAGTCCCATTCCCCAGGGACCTTCTCACCAATCAGCACCGCTTCTGAAACAAAGGGGGTCCAGCCCTGGACCTTAATCAAAACGTTCTAACCGAAGAACAATTGAATCTCCTGAAATTCCACGGTCCAAACGAGACTGGTCAAAGCAAGTGACAGAAAAAATGATTCCTTCACATGACCAGGTAACTAAAATGGAATTAGAGAGCACTAGTAACAACAAATCTCGTTTTAATTACAGGAAAATTGGTAAAAATAATTTGGGTTGACAACTCCGAGTAATACGATCTACAAAATCTACAAAAGTTTGGTCACTAGTCCAAAAGGTGCCTTGACTGACACAGACTTACGAGTAAGTTGGTGGAGGGGGAGTAAGAACCTGTTTAATTTGTCTATCCATGCATCCATCCACCCATCTATCCATCTCGAGGAGGAAACCTACTAATGAAGTAAAGAAGTAAAGATTGATATCAATAAAAATATAGTGAGATGTGCCTGCAAGTTGCGGAGATTTCATACGAGCCAAGAGTAAACACCTTGTAACATCTAGAAATCTAGCAAATAGCTGATTATTATTGGTGGAACTAGACAGATGAAAAGCACATTGCGCCACATTCTTAGTCACACTCTTGTTTGTGAGAGGCTCACATGCTCGGCCTCTTCCTGTTTAGTGAACTGTATAAAGTACCAATTGTTAGTGCTCCAAGTTCTTTTGCCTTTGTTTCAAATTAAATGACGTCCTCCATCCTTGGCCTTCACAGGGAGTCACTAAGAAAGCTCTTGGCATGAGCAGAGCCATAAAAAAGTTGCAATGTTTCATTACCAAGGAAATGCTTGATGGCCAAGTCTCACAGAATAATTCAAAAAAAAAAAAAAAAAAAAAAAATATCGACAATACACTTCATTTAAATAGACATACTGTAGAAACCCAGCAACCTGTCATCCATCAAACACCTTAAGGGATCAAATCTGTTTCCCCAAAGATCTTTAGATCTGTATCTCTGCTGGTCAGATATGTAAACATAATGTAAATATGGCTATATACCCTGGTCAGCGTACAGGGCCATATTTATAGCTACAAATGTTCATGTTTATTTAAGTATTGCTTTGTGATTTTACATTCTTCAATCATTTTCTTCACCTTGTCACCATCTACTGGTGAAATGTATACTTACATCCAAATACTGTAACATGAATATTAATATTTCATTGTTGATTCAATTCTCTGCAATATGGTGTTAATCCATTAATGTATTTTCACTTATTCTAACAATGTTTAACCTCCCCTGTGATGACCAAATAGTATTTCCATGCGTCTTCATGTTATAGGCTACTTCAGGTAGTTTTTCATCTATTTACTGTGGTGTTTAGCCTAGCCATCTGATGAGTTAGGGCTTCTAACCTCTAGGTCAGAGCTGAACGAAGATGAGTCAGAGGAGCTGCCGGGGAAGCAGGCCTCATCCACCCTCACCAGTCTCACAGTCCTCTTCAGTGGCTCACTCCCAGGCTGACCCGCATGGGAGACTCGCACTTCCTTCAGACAAACCTGCTGAGCAAACAGGTGTGAGCTGCTGACACAGGCTCTCTTTAGGGAGTGGAGGTAATGAAATCAACTTCCATAGAAACCTTCTCTGTATACATTATTCCAGGAACTCAAAAGGCTAAATTGGCCAGAGACCGTTTCAGACAGTGCCTCTGTTCTGTACGTTGCATCACATGTATTTCATTCTTTTTCCTACACGGCTATGGATTGATTCACACCTGATTTCTCCTTTAACATAAATTGCTCTCCAGCTCCTATTACAAAACCTTTTGTCCTGGTCCAGATATATTTGGTTATAATCAGCAGCTCACCTTGCGTACAGGCTGAATATTAACATCCATGTAATGCCCCATGTCTGTCTTCTTAGGTAGGTTCATGTTAGTCATTGCAAAGAAAGGAGGTGCATCTTCTCTCTGGAAGCCAAACTATTTAAAACAACAAACAATCTCAGAAATTTAAAGACCTACATTTACATGTTAAATAAATCTGTAGAAATTACTTGATTTTGATTTTCAGAAAACTGTAAAAATGTTTATAGGTTTTCTTCTTGGAAATCAATAACCAAGTACCACTAACAAGTTTCCTGAAAAGCTTAATAAAAATCCTGGTGGAGTCTGAGATTCTTATCCCATGTACTTTCAACAAGTGCACAAATTCAGCTAATGGATAACCAATAGTGAAACTCAAAATTTAAAAAAAAAATTGATACGACATAGACCAAAATAGCGAATCAGCAGCTAGAGCTAACTGAATGGGACACAGAATCTTACTTTCATGCTTCATTTTCCTGTGCCCAACTAAGTTAACTAGCTGTCGGTTTGCTATCCGGTCTATGTTGTATCTAATTTTCTTGTTCTTTTTCCTACAGAGAGCGCTCAGTGAATTCGAACAACATGGCTACTGATTGATTCACACCAGATTTCTCTTTTAATAGACTCCATGTAATATTTCTCAGAGATAAAATACAAGGTGGGAAATAGTTAGTTGGCGAATTACCTTTCCTTTCCTGTCCTCTTTTCCTGTGTGGCCGTCTCTGCCTGAGGCAGCCCCTAACAAGGCCACTGTGTCTGAACTGAGAGGTCTTACAGTCTGATGGCTGACAGATCTCCATCTGCTCAGGGAGATGGCCAGGATCTGAGGAGTCAGAACTTAAGGCAACTTCATTCCACAGGTAAAGCTATAGTTATATAGCAATATACAGTAATTAGAGCTGACTGAACAGTAATTCAGATGGTACAATTTATCACATAACAGAGATCTGACAAATGTATAGACTTGTATCTGGGTTTAAAGACAGACAAAACGAAGAGAGGTCGCATTGGTCAATTACTTTTGGCAATGGTTAGGCTGGTGAAAGTGAGATAAAGGCTTTATAAAAAACACTTCAGGAGTACAGAAACTTCAAATCTTTCCAGCTGCTTTGCATTTACATCATTACTATCATACTATACCATACCATACTATATTGGACTGGGGTAAAGGATACAAGGAGCTCCAAGACTCCCCAACAGGCTGAGGACATAATCCATGGCAAGGCGTGGACCACAAATGCAAGTCTTGTGTCATGGACCAAGATGGCAGCTGTATAAAGCCCACCAGCCACTGCCTGCAGAACCCCGGCCATGGCATGGACTTTTCCTCTTCGCCTTCTATTGTACTAGGAAGATATGTTTTTGACAATGTAAGAAATCTGTGGAAGATTCAGTCTTCATTGTATAATTCACAACCCCTAAGTGAGTTTTTTTCAACATTTTGTTTAATACATATCATACTGTTACATTATCATCACCTATTCAGATAACAGGTGACAAACTGAAACATGATAACATGATTTACTAATAAGTTACAATCTCTGGATCACTTACTACTCTCAGAATAGCTGGGAAACGGGAGGTCCAACTGATCACAAAACTCAGCAGACCAAGTATGTAACCCAGGAGCTCCAAACTGTCCTTTATCAAAAACAATATTCAAACTGCTTAGCATCGACACGTTGGCCTTCTTTGCATAGTATAGTACAGCATGAAAATAGAATACACATATACTTAATCAACTACAGACAGTCAATTGTGTTTATTACTGGCTGTTCTCATAGGCCTACTTCAGCAAGTGCAACTAAGGGGAAAGTTAAACCAGCCTGTTGAATTAAGATTGAAACTGAGAAAGTGTATAAGCTGTCTGAAAATAAAAGATGGTGCTGTTGCTAACCTCCATCAGCATTCACTTGGTAGCCTACATTTCATATGACACTCACATGAACAACAGCACCCAAAAGTCTTCTGCTGTTGGGAGATGGGTTTAAAGGGTAGATAGGATTCCTGGCGGTCAGGTACATTCCCCCTCCAACAACCATTAACAGAAGACATACATTTAACAGGTTCTGTCTCCTCCTCCTCTTCATCACCCTCAGTTGTTTTCCTTTATTAGACAGCAGATTTTCTGGCTTACGTTATGTTGCATATCCATGCCATAGGATGCAAGTTACTGGCATCATAATGTCAAATGAATGCAAGTTGGATTCCAGTAAAGTATTGTTGCTCCTATTGCCTCTCTTCGATTGTACGCTGCTAATCATTTCAGCTTTTTAAAGTAGAGCAATTGCAACTTATATTTATATAAATATTTTGAAAGTAAATTCAACAGTGTTATGGCAGCCTATAGGCTATACAAGGCCTACAAGGCCTGTGGCACTACTCACAATTATTTCCATTAACACCTTGACGTCGATATTTGCATTACTTCCGTGGTCAGATAAGGTTATTTGCGCATCACGTCTGTTTCTAGGAGGCTCTCCCAAAGTCTTACCTTTTTCCGAATGTGAAAATAAACATATAGGCAGCAAGATGGCGAAGAAAGTTATTAAATCCAAAACCGCCCAAAATGCACCAATGTGGACCTGATAAACCAAACAGAACACTAATGATTATTTTAAAAAGAAGGGCTACCATCATAAGTGTATCATTCAAAAAGACAGCTCACCTGAAAAGACAACTGCTTGGAAAGAAACGCTCCAACACTATGGCACAAATTGCCAAGGAAACAATAGACGGCACAGGTAGCAACGTCGGGCGAAAGTTGCTTTCTCAAGTAGCATCTTTTGTATATCAGACTACAGGAAAAATCGCATGTTTAACAAATGCGTTATTCTTACTGTTTACTGATGTATGTAGGCTATTAAGTTGACTACTCACAGCAAGCACGCGACGACTGAAACAAACGCTGACAGAGCGCAGAGTCCATAAAAGATGCATTCCTTCTCTCTTTCCTTGAGGCAGCCAACAATTACATCTCGGCTAAACCAAGGAGATGACGCTGAAATAACGTTGGTTTTGTCAACGCGATCAGTATCTATATCTGCTAGGAACATTTCCGTTTATTCAAGTTTTCATCAATCGAGTCTTAACTGCTTAACTGACTTCCTCAAATCGATTCCCAGTTTGAATCATGACTTGCGACTTGGCTAAACTTAAAAGTCCAAATTCAAGAGACACTGTCTACAGTATATGTAGGCTATTTCAAAGATATTTTACTTGATGTTTAAATACTGAGATAATTTGCTTCTGCGTGTCTTCTCGCTTGATGACTGCGGACGGTGCGTTGAATAGGCTAATAGGATAGATGGCACTCCCATCACCACCTAATTTCAATATCTGCTTTGCCCTGTGCGGCACAATTAAGTCAACTGTTTTTTGTTGTTGTTGTTTAAAGGCAAACCACTGAACTGGTGTTTATTAAACTAATATGTTATGCAGTAGGAACGATAAAAGGAGGAAAATGTTTTATTTAAAACTGGAGTGAAAGGGTTTCAGTAAAGCCATAAGGTGCAAATTCAGCTGTTTACAAAGGAGTGCAAATTTTCAAGTCACAGTGGGAATCACTTTTTTTTTCAGAATTCAAGCTGTCATTGAGTTCAATTCAACAGTTGGTAGCTGTTGAACTGCCATTAGTGGTTCTGTGCTTATGGCCACTCAAAACAGTTCAGGTCAACTTTACAAAGCATATTTCCAAATGTGAGAGAGAGAGTACTACAGCCTATTTGTAAAAGCTTTTAGTCCAATCCAATTTAAAACAAGTAAAAAATCCTTATCCAATTGTGAACTCCATCTCATCATGAAGGTCATCTTCCAGATCATCTTCCTCTTCCTTCTGCTGCTGCTCAGCTGCTCTTCTTGCCCTCTCTCTCTCACTTGGTTGGATGTAATTATCTTCAATGAAACCATCATCATCTTCCTCACCCCCTTCTCTCTCCTCTTCATCTGCCATTCCATTTGATATGGCCGCACCTCCTCTCTGGGCAAAACCCACTTCATACACATCTGGGTCATACTGGCTTTCGGAATCAATGTTAGTGAACTGTGAGTGACGATAGCTTGCCAGGTACTGATGGAGCAGTTTGCATTTGGCCACCACTGTAACAGTGATGGACAGCGTAATGGCTGTAATCAACACTCCCACCAGGAACATCCAGTTGGGACCAGAAACACGAGCGGAAGCAGTGTCTGTTGGTGGAGAAAAATTAGGTCATCCACAGTTTTCTGGAATTTACTGTAGTCAGTGGATCTATAGGTGAATGCTTACCATTAAGGGTTATGACTGGAGCTGAAGAGGTAATGAAAGCATGGGGATCTTCAGCTAGTAGTTTTCTGTGTTTACCACGGATACGCTTTTCCTCAAACCCTGAAGTGATACACAACAGTTAGAACACAAAGTACACAAATGGGGCAAATGAAATTGTCCATTGTAAACCGAATAATACTAACCTTCATGATTGTGTTCGTGTAAGTATTCTTGTGAGGCTCTCAATCTAATCACTCTTCTGGTTTCCTTTGGGCCATCATATAGTGCAGAACTGTGACAAGGATTGCCTTGTAGGTCAAGGACAGATAGGACACCTCTAAGATTCTTCAGGGCAGGAGACTCTGATGTTTGTAGCTTATTGTGTCCTAGGAAAAGCTTTTGCAGTCTGGGCAAGGCCTCCAAGGCTCCTGCCTCTATTACAGTGAGTTGGCAACTGCTGAGGTCCAGGACTTCCAGAGATGGGAGGCTGCTGAACATGTCTCTGGCCAGCAGGGGGAGGTAGTTAGCTGATAGATTTAGGTAGACTAGCTTGTCAAACCTTTGGAGTGCTTTCAGGGTCTGAGGATGGCTGAGGATAAGGCTGTTGCCTGCCAGGTCCAGTTTGGTTACATTGGTCCAAATTTCTTCTGGAATCTTTGTGAGCTTCCTCTGAGCACAATGTAATTCTGCCTAAATTGCACAAAGGGATAAATGTTACCTGATATGTACAATATTGTTTAACATTTCTGTAACATGAGAAGACAAGGAAAATATCTACTGAACTGTCAAATAGACAACAATATACTGAAGACATACTTCTAGACACGTATTCCTAATTTAAGACTATCTTAGCATTTTAATCAAAACAATTTAAATAGATCTATATAAGCCTACGGACGAACTTGGTAGATAAACCATATTAAAGTGATGGATTGTCCATTCAATCATTCATCTATGATCATTATTTAAAACATGTATCTAACTGGTTACTGTGGATTATTTTTTGAAACACTAAGAATGCCCCAATAAATCATTACCCACTAAGGATCTCATGCTGTGACACATTAGACTAGACCTTGCTCCAGAGTCAGCTTGTCATCAACAACAGGAAATTTGTGCCTACAAACAGGATATTCCCAGTCCTGTTATCCACTCAGTGGCCTGGAGAACAAAAGAGGCAAAAAGCAATGTTTTCCACACACCTTGCCTGTGTTCACCAAGCAGGGACCCACAGCATGCAGAGAGTGGCCTGTGACAGTGGTACACACACACAGAAGCAGGGAGACACAGAGCAAGTGACCCCACGACCCCATCCTCCCCCTGCTTCCTGAAAAAAAAATCAAAGTTCAGGCAAAGATAACAAATAGCAATCAGACTAATGATGATCGCCTCTGTCTTACAGACTGGACATAAAGTCGCTGTGAGTTAAAGATTTCACATAATAGACAAGAAGACATCAGAGTGGCTTTAGTCAGCGTTACGCAGCAGGTTTTTTCCATTTTGTCACTCTGTAGGGCTGGGCAGCATGATTTACCCAATTTTGTTTTGTGAGCTATCTGTTTGATCTAATAAAATCTTGACGATCTTATGACAAGACATAGTCTACTCATTTTCTATGTCCTGACTTTGTGAAATGTCTTGTTTTTCCGATCTTCATTTCAACTAACGTTGTTAAGTCCTCAGTAGAAATGAATTACTGTAAGAACAGAGTTCAAACAGCTGTTCCATCTATAAAACAATAAAGTTCCCATTATGGAAAAAAATCAATAGAGAATACACAACTCAATACACAAAATTATGTTGTAAAATTATTGCAAATCTATTTCTAACAACCTGTGGAAACTCAAACATCTCTACCAACAATATCACCAATGGGAATTCAGAAAATGTCTATTGTTTTGCTCTGATCTGTTCTGGGGGAGTAACATGGTAAATCCTGTCCAGTCTTAAGTGTCAGAAGATCATAGAACTTGTATGTATTGTAAAAATTTGATGGTTTTGAGTCACTGTTGCATACGTTTGCAGTTCAGGGTTAAAGGACAGTACTATATTATTATCTTGTTTTTATTTTTTTAAATAATCAACCACCTTCAAGATCAAAAGAGTTATCTGGCAACTTGATGACTTGTGAGTCATTGTGAGAACAGTTGAAATGACCGGCACTTTCCACCTGTACCTCTCACACTTTGCTTAGCACACACACTGCACACACTGAATCTCATAGGCCTGTGTGTGTGTGTGTGTGTGTGTGTGTGTACCCCCAGTCTTGCAGACCCCTGTTGGCACTGGAGCCATTTTTCAGCGAGGGGCCTAGTCTGTTATTAGACCTCTTCCCCTCTCTCCCTCCTGCTATTGAATTCTGCATTGTTGGCTGTAAACACTCGTTAGGGGCTCCCATTATCTCTTCCTGTCCCTGCTTCACTCACAGGCACAACAACACATCAGGCTGCACCCCACAGCCTTAAGATGCAGTATAGCAGGAGTGGCGATTTGTGTGTGTGTGTGTGTGTGACAGAGTGTATAAATTAAATGTTGACAGACATTCCAGCTAAATTGTACTCATGTAATTGCAAATATATTTAATATCCAAAAACAGGATGTTAGACTATGCTGTCATTCCTAGTATGGTCATAACTCCTCTATGGGTGCCATATGCTGATACGGTATACTCTACTCAAGTTACCTCTACACATGGGCCTATATAGAGATTTAAAGTGCTACACTCTCTTTTGCTGTACAGTAAGGATTTTAATTCCCTACCACAGAACAAAACAAATTCAGACACCCAGTGCCTTATCTTCCCCTTACCAGTTGCTTCGCAGAGTGGGATTTTAATGTGTTTCCCAGGCTTCTGTAGTCGGGTCTGACAGTGCAAAGTGCGGAAATCACTCACAAAGAGTCCTTCACTTGACCCCCATGGTGAGACATGGTGCTCAAGACTATGAGTACCTCCCTTCCCCCATGTACGTATGCAACCTGTTGTCTTGGCTTTACATCTCAGGTAGATATATATATAGATATAGATATATATACGTGATATTGTATTTTACCACACTGTATACAAAAAGGAAGCAACCTGTTTTGCCACAGTGTTATGTCATACACTTAGATAAGTCTAAACAAAGATTGAACTATGATATGTCTCCATAATGTTACACGAAGAAACGATGCACATTTAAAGTCTTTTCACTTCATAACATTACAGCTTATAAACAAAAAATAAAGTCTAATTCTCACCCACAAGCAAATAAGTTGGAACCAAATTATCAGTTAAGACTTAAAGGGGATAATGGTTAAATGTTACACATTATGTAATGTGTCTTACCTTTGATTGTTACTGTGATGTCGATCCAAATAGCCCCATGAAGACCAACCTAACAGTGTATTTCTTTTGGAGTGAAGACTGGAAGCAAGATCACCTCAGGTACCACTGCCTGTTTATTTTGGTTCAAAACAAAAAGGCAGGCGCAATGTTATACAGGTTTGACTACATGAAGCATGACACAAACACCTCTCATCTCTCATAGAGGACAAGCCATAATTAGAACAGGCCAAGATCGTATTTTCTAAGATATAAGACACTTCCGTATATCTAAAATCAGTGTACTTACATCTCAAAGACTAACAGATATGAATTCTGTGTAACCAGAATGTAGGCAAAGTACAAAGTTCACTTCCTTACAGCAGAAACATTGCTGAGATATCTTACCACAAATCTGAGTTTTTTTTGTCCACAAATTCCTGCAAAATATTCCAGCAACTATGTGAACATATATGGGAGAATGGAGGTTGTTTTAGACGAAGGGAAAGGTAGAGCCATGTTGTGTCAGTCTGAGAGTGTTGTGTCTTTAAATTTGGTTTATCCCTCTGACTGGTTAATGAGTAACTCTGTAACCAGATAAGTCATTCCCCCTTTCTCTTTGTACTTTGACTTACCCCAGTCATAATCAGAGGAGCTTAAAACATCAACAATTCTTTTTTTTGAACACAACATAGCCAAAAAAAACTGTATGACTGTTTCAAAATCAAATCAAGTGGTTTATTTATAGTCAGCTGTATCTCAGGCTGAACTTGTTATCCTAATCGACTTAGTTACAAGCGTGTGGTAAATTATGCAGTACTCGAGACTGGGACACTGAGGTCCTTGCCATTGTGAAGGTGACCCAAAACAGTGGCCAGAAGTCTTAGCATCTGTGAAGAAAACAAGGAGAGCCTCTGAAAACAATGGAGTGATTTCCTGACACCCCCAGCATACACATACACAAACACACACCACCACCACCACCACCACCACCTCTCTAAGTTTCTGTAAAAGTTTCCAACCAGTCAAGTTTTAAACTGCATTAGTCTATTCATTTGGACATTTTGCAAACATTTTCACCATGCAATTTATTTTCATCTGCTTTATTTTTTACTTATTTTGAGCAAAGTGTACATTCTTTTGAACATCCTACGCTCCATTCAGGTTCCAGTTCGTCACTTTCATTTTTTTCAAGGTGAAATAATTTTTGTGAAATTTAAAGGTGCCCTGCCATACATCTATATGGTATTTCAAATTGTTCTCTGAGGTCTCCAAAGATGGTTTGTCACTTTAGTTGGGCTGAAAACGGTCCAACAATGCTATAATTATTCAAAAAGCCCTAACTAAAGCACCTTGTTTTTCTGCCTCTGATAATGAGCTGTGCTCTGATTCACTGCTGTAGCATGTCAGCATTGCAAGGCATGTCGAGTGAATAGGCTATTTACATTAGTTTGCTAATGTCAGAATTGCAAGGGATGAAGAACTAAAAGTGTTGGACAATTACTTTTCAGAGGAAAATATCCACATCCACCAATTGCTTGGAGACTGTAAACAGACACTTCACAACAGTAGGCTTGTAATGTGTACGGTTTCACACTAGCCAATAAAACCAGATAACTGCTTTGTTATCACAAGGTTACTGTTACAACCACAGGTTAAACATATTCACCAAAGTTGACAAGTCATTCTGTTTTTGAATGCGCTGGACACAGAAATAATAAGGGCCTCTAAAAACTCCCTGCAGCCATTTGTCCCTAACCTTCTGTTATTCAGCTTACTAAAAACAAGACGTTACTGTTCTGCCTGTTATCTTTATTTATTTATTTCGTGATTTCGCATTGTTAGGATTTCGTGGGGTTGGCACTAGTCAAATACAGGAGAGCATGGATGGGTCGATAATGCATGGCTGACTTAACCCAAGCTCAAGCTCGATCTGTCCTAAGTAAACTTGATCAACTTTTCGAACTGGCCTGATTTCTCCATTTTTTTCTTCCCATTGGCTATTGCAGACCAAGTACAAGCACAAGTTGCTGTACAAATGCTATTCATCATGATAACTTCATTGTTGTTGTTATGTGGTGACACGTGTGTGTTTGCATATTTGTTTGTTGGTGTGCGTCTTGCTGCAGATGTTCCTGACATGGCTGATGTGGAGAGGGTCATGGACCTACACAAGGACAGCTGCAGTAGCGTCACCCTGTTGGTCAGGAAAAACAGCTGACACAAGAACAATAGCCGTGGAGCCTGCAAGGTCTCCTCACTGGAGATGTGGGTGTCTGGCACATCATAGCCTATTTAGAGATCAGACCATCTGCCTGAACATCCTTCATCTTTTTCTCTCACACTCTCACTCACTCTCTTTCTTACCCACCTCTCTGTCTCCCTCATACACACACACTCCTCCTCTGCATCTGCACACACACACCCTCGCTGACACACACACATACACACACTTGCTCACTCATTCACTGACACACACACACACACACTCACTTACTCACTCACTCACACACAAACACACACACACACACACACACACACACACACACGCACACACTCACTTACTCACTCACTCACACACAAACACACACACACACACACTCACTTACTCACTTATTCACACGCAAACACACACAAACACACACAAACACATAAACACACACACACACACACACTTACTTACTCATTCACACACAAACAAACACACACACACACTCACTTACTTATTCACACACACACAAACACACACAAACACACACACACACACACACACACAAATTCAAAGGGTGCATTGATTCTGATTATTTTACATTCTCACTGTTCCTTATAAGCATGTGTACATTCCTTCCATTTTGAAATGGGAACTAGTAACATCCGCCCTGCACCGCACTGAAAACCAGATGTGATTTGTTCAGGTGGTATTTCAGTGATTTTTATCACAGCACTGTTTAGTTTGGCTCATAAGCTGCGAACAAGGGGGTTATGACAACAGGACCAATTTGCTGTCAAAAGCCCATGTAATGAAAGTTTGTTCACTTCAGGATTATGCTTTGGGAGTTCTGAGTACAGTACCTGCCCCCTGACTTTGTCCTGATTTGCTTAGCACAGCTATAAGGTAAAATGGGATAAACAGCCAACCAAAACATGCACAAATCAAATACATACCAATTGAATTACTTTGCAATATACTTTCTTAATCTAATTGAACTCTTAATCTAAATGCACTTGCTTTTATAAAATATGAAAACGAATCTGATTTTCAGTATATTGGTGATCAGTGGCTTTTCTTTGCCCACTCACTTTATTTAATTTGCTGATTAGGCTGCTATCCTCCCAGATGCTCATGACTTGTCTCCTAAAGTGCAGCACTCAGCAACTGTGTCACTCACTGCTTTACAGGTTTATTAAAGCTCTCTGCACTGGTTGTCATAACCTGCAAATGCTTAATAGTCCCGTCCGATGTTCCACATTTCCACATTCATTGCCCCCTCCAGCTGTAGGCCTACACCAAAATGTAAGACTTCAAAGCTAACACAATATAATAGTCATATACTCATAGCTCAGACCACCTAAACTTTCTCCATAAAACAACACAAGCATGTTTTCCACTGGGAAATATTTGAAAGAAAGGAACTAGGCCAATGTGTGGTTTGACGTCATTGTTTTTTTTTTCTTCTAGGTCAGTTCAGTAAAATCAAATGATTAACATTTAACCTAAGATGGAAAAAAATAATATTTGAATGAGCAAGGTAAACTGTAACAAGTTTGGCTTTGGGCTATTTCCAAATAACCAGGAACAAATTCCTTCCAGTGTTTACATCAAAACAAAATCACCTGAAATCCCTGGTTATTTCCCATACCTTAAAACCCTCTAGAAGTTTCTGTGGACACTGTACAAAACACATGAAGACCAACAGGAACACATACCATTCATGTGCACCATTCTCTTGCATCTTGCAGAATGTATCAGAAACACATATGAACACCAACTGTTCATGAGTAATGCATGCTGCCTTTGGGGTACATTGTGAAACTCCCACTGAAATGAAAGAGCTATGGTAAATTCATGTACCCCCCACCCCGAACACACACACACACACACAAACACACACAGGCTCTCATCTTGCCTCTCACTGTAAGTCACCATGAAACAGGACTGCACATTACCATAAACCAACACTCCTGCACAGGTCACACCAACAAAACTCCTGGTCAGGCCCAAATGCATGCTGGGCCAGTGGCGTGCAGCCACCTCTCCAGCTGCTCTCCAGAGGGGCTTCTGGGATAGGAGCCGCGGGCTGAGCAAACACGCAGCAGACAGGAGGCCGGCGCAGGACTTCCTGTTGCTGCTGCCCACTGTTTCATTCCCGCTTGGCCCGTTTCCTGCTCGGGTATCAGCTCCAGCAGCACACGCTTCCTGAGCCGGAGGCAGCAGATCTGTCCTTCTATCTCTCTCATACAAGCTTATGACATATCTGACCGTCTCCTCTTTTCTCCTTCACTCCTCTCTTGGCTTCGGTACTCTCCCACAATCTCACAGTCTCTCTCTCTCTCTCTCTCTCTTGGTCCCTTGTCAGTGTCAGTATAAAACTATCCTTTAGTAAAAACTTTCTTTTAACTTTTTCTGTTTCTCAGTCAGCACTGTTTGTCCTTCAAGGTTTCTGTCATGTATTCGTACAGAAGATGTATTTTCTCTGTCTTTTTGTCTCAAAGATACACACAGGTCATAAAGCCCCACCTATCTCCTGTCAAATATCAAAACTTCCTGACTGTGGTCCTATTCCTGAGAGGCTATCGCTGGTTAAAATATCATCCCACTCCGTGTTATAAATAATTGTAAAGGGAAAGTTGTTCTATTCCTGTGGTGATTGTCGGAGTTGTGGTTAAAATTAACTCACAGGTAACTATAATCTTCTTCCTCTGTTACTGTAACCCCAACGTGAAAACAACATCAAGTTGACACAAGTTTGTGTGGTCCAATCTGACAGAAGAACCACTTGTTATGTTTTATTTATTATTTTGATAATGAGCCAGTTGAAGGACAACCTTTTCAAGGTATCAAGCCTGAAATCTTTTTTTTTAATGCAAGTACACCAGTGAGTTGTTCTCCACACTACTATGAAGAAGGAGGCTTTGAGGGAAAAACAGCTGTTGTTGACATTTTGGGAGCCCCAATTTCCCCCCAAAAAGGTATCTCACATCTAGTCTGGTAGACAAATAGAGGAATATTAAACCATATCGCCACCAGATATGTTATGATTACAACTTCCCTCTGGTAAACTGTGGGATGGTTGCTTGGAACGTTCATGGACATCTTGTTTAAGCAACTTAGTCATCACCTGCTGAGACCTCCCCTGCACTTCCCTCATGGTTACCCCATTATCCCAGCCTGTGAACTCCAGCTGTGTTTGTATGTGTAAGTGTGTGTGTGCGTGCATGTGTGTGTGTGTGTGTGTATGTGAGTGTGTGCATGAAAGAGAGAGAGTGTGTGTGTGTGTGTGTGTGTGTGTTGGTGGGAGCTCCTTTGGTTGAGACAAAAAGTAAAGCACAGCACTGGAAATATGGCAAGGGGTCAACATGAGAGGCCATGTTAGCGTTAGCGGGAGTGACAAACAAACCAGGACATGATAGGAAACACAGCAGAGGCCAGTGACTGACTCAGGGGAATGGCCACACTGCACCCGGATGGAGGATTTCCCTCTAGCCAGCACACCTCCTATGTGACAGCACATGGAAACAAGACTGTGAACTGACAGCATGAGTTAAAAACCATGTCAGTCTCTGTTTATGGAAATACGACCACATATATCCTGTGCAACACAAAACTGACTAAGACCTACTCCGTGCAACAGCTCGCAATAAACTAACTGTACACAAGATGACAAGTATATGGAAAATTAACTGACATAATTGACTAATCTCAAATATCAGACGCCATCTGAGTCTTACTTCCCTGTTTATAATTCAGCACCAATGTCTTAATATCCAGGTGTGTATGCTTTATCCAACAGACGCAAACTAAAAGCAGTTTTACAGATATCTTCTTTATGTCAGGCTTTGCATCAATGTAGAGCTAAACTATATAACTAATTATAATGCCGTCATGTAAACAGCCTGCACACATCTGAGATCATATGCTTGGTCATCTATCAGCCAAACTAATCGTACTTCTTACGTGGCCTTGTATGAGTAAAGAGATGTTTTTCCGTGACCCAGGAGCCACATCCAATAATAGGAAGTCATTAAAATGTCACTAAGACAGTGATACATGAACAGTGGAAATCAGGCTACAGGATCACAGCATATCTGCCAGTGTCACTGGCTTAAGACATTTAAGCCCATTTGAATTTTTTTCCAGCCAGAAGAGGAGGAAAAGGAAAGTCTGCAGAGGGAGAGAGAATGTGTGTGTGGGAAGTGTGACACCTCTCCTTGACATGAGTAGTTTCTACACTTTCTTCTGGGCTATGTGCTTAGCCAGCACTCTGGACATGGCTATAATTTACTGCCTATGTACAGTGAGTGCATTTGACCTCACATTGACAAAACAATTTTTTTTTGCCCATATCAGATTTCCACATGGAATATAGCTTGGGCTGTTCTATTCCACACTATTACAGTTACAAAATAAATCTAAGGTGCAATGAATACAGAAATAACACATTTTAGAGGTTATCTGTTTGTGAAAGATATGGCTACAGAATATTATACATGCTGACATATGTTGGACTTCTGAAAGTAGGATTAGTCAAAAAAAATCTTTTTTAAAAATTTCAAAAAAATGTTTGTGTGATGTACTTCAAGCCACTCTCTGCGCACGTGTTTGTGTGTGTTTGCATGGGCCAACGCCTGACAAGAATAACCACGGTAACAATCGAAGGTCAGCATCGGGAGCTCCACAGGAGCAAAGGGAAGTGTTGATCCCCTTGGCGTCCCAGCCTACGAGATCTCCTTTCTTTGTTCTGACCCTTCCTCCACCCGGCCCTTGTATCCTCCTCACAAGGTCCCTCTGGCCCTCTGTTCATCATCAAAGATCACTCTCTGTCTCTGTCTGTGTCTCTGTCTGTGTGTCTGTTACTCTGGCCCTGACTGACCACGTCCAAGGAGGGGAACAACATCTCTCAGCCAGGCCGCCTTGTTTATTATTCCACACAATGCTGCCGGAGAGCTTTAGCTGTGCCACATGGAGAGAGAAGGCTGACAATATTATTCCACAGACTCTGGAATAAAACAGGCAGTGACATCTGGGATGAGGGATAGATGGATGTTTGTTTGTGAGCCCTTAGACATCGAGGAGATTTTTTCCCGCCACCCAGGCAAGGTGGGAAAGATGGTGCGTAGAGAAACTTGTGCTCAGTGCAAGGCCGGCAGCTGATTGATGGATTGTCCTGACAGTGTACACGGGAGGCCCGACACTTATTTCCCAAGCTGCCTGGAGTTTTCACCCTCTTTTATCGCAGCAGGGATTTCCTGCAGCCTCCCTGAGGTCTATCGCAGCACCCAGAGCGCTCAGGATCCCAGGCAGGGTTTCCTCCATAGGGGCCCGCTTGGTCGTCTCAGATCACACACGCCTCACCACCACCATCACCAGTGCACCACACACACACACTCTTGCCCTCCCTCACAAGGAGTGGGTCAGTGCGTGTGGATGTTTGCCAGTGCTCCTCACAATGGGTGGAAATGGGAATTTAATACAAACTTTCTCACAAGGCTTTCACAACCAAACCCCCATCACACATGCAGAGGAGAAAAAAAACGTGTCAAAGCAGTGCCAGGGTGTTTTAAGTGACTCTCTTTGGGAGAGAGCACTGCTGAGATTTAAAATATTCCCACAGATTCAGAACAGTGCTGTTTAGAAAACCGCACAAGTAAATTATATCAAACTGCAAACCCACGTTAAGATAGTTCATGAAACAATAGCAAAGCACCATGACTAAAATTGAAAGGTAAAATAAACACAACTTTAAAAGTAACTGACAAATCACAACAATTCTTTGTTATTTTTCAGAGATTGCAGATATCTTCTGCTCATACATGACTTTGTGTCTATGTGCTTATTGTCTATTGACCTCATAGAGGAAGGTGTGGAGAGAGAGAAAGAGAGAGAGAGAGAGAGTAAGAGCAGAAGAAGGACTGTCTTTGTCTGAGACAAGCAACAACAGCAAGGGAAAATAATCAACAAGCCCTCCACTCTCATAATAAACTCAACACATGATTACGGCGGGACAACAAAAGGCGGCAGGGACAATGGCTCCTGGTGTATAAAGAGCGGCGCTGTGCCCCGGCCAGGTCTCCACCCCAGCAGAGCAGACCACAGATCTACACACCCTGTCTCCCACAGCCGAGAGCCCCGTGTCTGTGTTGACACAGCATGTGGTCCTTTTCCCCTGAGGCTTCCTCCACCTCCACCTCCTCCTCCTCCTCCTCCTCCTCCACAGTGCTGTCCTCCCTCACACTAGCACTGGGATGCTGGGTGAACACCAGGGGCTCAGCCCTACTCAGTGTGACCACTGGAGAACCATAAAACATTGACACTGGTGGTGAAGTTCTAGTTTCTAGGTATGTTAGGTATGTTTTTGTTAGTGAGTATATGGTTACAAATTGTTTTATCTGTGATTGGTAATCTGAACAGCCCTGAGACCTCTGAGCAGCTGGGTCACATGCACTGGATTGTATGCACTGTAGAGTAAAGAATCATTTGAAGTGTTTAGTGGGTCTTTAAGAAAATGTTTTCCAAATATGTTACTACATGCAATGCATTCAGCAGTGTAGTGGCTTTATGTATGTATGTATGTATGTATGTATGTATGTATGTATGTATGTATGTATGTATGTATGCATGTACTGTCTGTCTGTCTGTATGTATATGTGTATGTATGTGTGTATGTATGTATTATCTGCCTAGAAAAGGTTTGTACAGTTTGCATAATTCATTCTGAGGCACTATACTGTACTTTAAAAAAGCAGATGAACCTTTTTCAGTGTTCTCCGTTTTTAGCTGTGTGCAAGGGAAATAGGAAAGGCAGCTCAAGGTAATGTGCTATTCCTGATCCGACAAACATGGCTACAATGGACAGTGCCAAAAGAAGACCATAGAACATTTCACTCTGGCCAGTGTCTACTTTGCATTGTCTTCAAGGGTCACCTTAAGAAGTAAAAAAAACAATAGTACTCTAAGATAACCTTCTTGCCATGTGCATGCATAAGCATATTACGCTGATAGACCTGAAGGATAGCCGTGTAAAACAATGTCCCGACTGATCAGAAGAACTACTCAGCATGTAGAAAATACAGAAGTGCTTATACAGTTTTTTAATCATAGCCTGTGACAAACCAAAAACAGGAAAGCCCAACAATGCCAAACTGAGTCAAGTCGGTCTGCGCACAGTGATCAGGAAACCAAGAGAAAGCGTGAAATCAACACTTTTGCAGTCCACCCATCCACAAGTGTGCTCAAGCACTCTCTTAATGACTTCAAAAAGTGTACTGGTGGATGATTTCCATGCAATTATCAGCCAGACTGAGCAGACAGACATAACAAATGCAAAGAAATATTGTTCCACATTTCCTGGCACTCATTAAAGTAGTGCAGAATGGTTGGATGACCACAATGCTGATGACATTTCCAATTGCTTCAATCCAACAGTCCAAGCCAAGGTTGAAACCCATGTGGTGTTGTTGTTGATCATCAGGGGAGTTAAAGTACTGGCACACATTATGAAACCACAGAAAGGTTTGTGTTCTGTGTTCCACGTGTTCCAAACAGCAAAGGAATTTTGAATCACATTCAGCTGCTAACACAGGTGAATGTCCATCTGCAGTCAGTCTTGCAACCTGCAGATGAGTGACATGCAGGGATCAGAATGGTTATAATACATCTGCATGGTTGGTTGTGAAAACCTTGCAGGCCCGTATAAAACGTCCTGTTTCTACTGCACACATAATTTTTAACACTTAATACAACGAAGAGAGAAATAAGAATTGTACAGAGAAATGTTAAAGATGACAAATATTGATGAAAAGGGATTAACTTGCACAAATAATCAAAGTATACAAATCACCCGTCAAAAATCTAAAAGGAAATTGGCTACTTAATCTGATTTATCACATGCAAATATAATGTAGGTTGTTACATAATATTGGCAGATGCAGATCAAGTCCACGTCTATAGATACTTTCGGCAGATAATATGACCTCCGTCGTCGTAAACACATAAACACTTGCACAATACTAGACAAGTATGTCATGTTTGGATGTTAAACAGTGTAGAGCGCCAAAATCCTCAGTCCTCTCTGTCCAACGCCGTGACGCGTTTTCCTTCCTTTCCCACCCAGAGGAGAGAAGAGAAGGTTACTGAGAACGCAGTTCTCAGACTATTGGATGTACTACAAGTCTTTAGACCAAGGGACATCTCAGAAAATATCAAGTCTTATCCGAAATTGATGGCACGGATGTAACATCGGAATGACTGGAGATGCGCAATAACGCGCCACTCTTTTTAGCCGCTGGATTAATTATAATCTGGAACGCAGATTTAACACGGGGTTCCAAACATCGGAGTTATCCACAAATTTACGGATTACAATAATATAATTGGAACTATGATTTACGTCATTTTACTGTCATGTTTTATCTCCACGTCAGGTAATTAATGTTTTGATATGTAGCCCTCCACTCCTTAATGAATCAAGAACTTCTGTGTTGCTAAAACCTCAGTCTCTAGCTCGGTATCTTAATGAAGAAGTCAACCTCATTTGATTTTTGGTGAAGTTTTGGGCAGAATGCTAAATGAGTGTCATATAGCTGTATAGTTTAGAATACATTGTTTGTAACACTCAGCATTAGCTTACATTTTGTGATTAATGGGATGCTAAAACATTCAATGTACATATTATAAACCAAAGGCAGCTCTAGTGCGTGGGAAACCTAATCTGGAATGAACTTCAGGCACTTCCAAACAGACAAACTCTTGGCTATCTAATATTATAACTTCACTCACTTCTGTTAGCAAAATAATTTCTTGGCTAGTAAGGCTACACACCAGCCCACAGTTTCTGAAGTGGAATGTGATCCCTTGAGATTGGCAAAGCTCATCTTTGTTTCCTACCATTGTTTGAGGGTCATATGCCTAGCATAGGCATGTAGAGGAAAGGGATGGATAGAGGATGGAGAACAACAGATTGAAAGACAGAAGCTACTGGTTGAAGTTCTCAAGTGGAATGGCTTTCACTGTAACAATTTCACTTTGATATCTATTTTCCTCTCCCTCTGGGAGCATGCAAGTTATCAGTCACAGATTTGTTTTTTGTTATGTCATGGGATTTGTATTTGCACTGTACCATAATAAAATTCGGGATCAGAGCTGTTTGTTTTAAATGATAACTGGATAAGTATTAGGTGTTCAAAGTCATTAATAATAGGGCCAGTTCAAGCTGTACAGTTAAAACATAAACATGTTTATATTGTATTTTGTAGATTCTGTCATGGATCTCACCATGATTTCCAATGTGGAGCACAGTAGTAGCGCACGCACCTTCACATGTGTTAGTGGCGAACGCAACCCCAAACTCCACCTGGAAATCAAGAAAGACAACAAAATCATCAGGTATCCAGAGGAGCCCAAGTTCAAATTGACCAGACAAGCTAGCGCGGCTAATGGCGTCAGTAAGGTGGTAGCATCTGGCTTCCACAATCTCGAACATGCAGGCATTTTTCATTGCCATTCAAAACACGATTCTATCCATCATACTGTGACTTTTGTCAGCAACCTCAACAAAGGTAAGGCTGAGCCAAGATAGTGGAAAAAGACAAACTTAAAATTATGTCACTTGATTTGTATGTGAGTAAACGTGTTTTATCGATATGAAACTCAGGGATGCTGGTCCCAGCACAGCTCTCCCTAACTGCCAATAAGGGAGACACGGTGGAACTGGTCACATATATCCATAAAACAGACAGGAAGGAAGAAATCACATGGAAACATAATGGTAAGAATATGCTCTTTTTCATTCGTGTAAACAAAAAACACTATTTTGTGGACTACACATTGTATTGTGGACCATATCACTACTCTTCTGTGTACACATAACCTAAATTGCCTGATGATTAATGAAACATTTCAATATTTTAGGTAATTACTACTCCACAACACATATGGAAGAGCGTGTAGACAATACAGCGAGACTGACTTTAAACTGTGTCACTGAGGGTCAGGCTGGATCTATAGTGCCAACTTTATTGGTGAAAGTCTGCTATTTGGTGCCATAATGAGACTCATAGTGAGAGGTATGTAGCAGGTTACATATCCTATTTCATATTCAATGTAATTTCCACTGCACTGAAATACATATGATGGGAAAGTTGGAGCTGAGCCTAACCAGCTTGTTGTGTGAATATGCCAGCTTGCCCACACATGAAGTGGGGATCTGCCTGTGATCAGGAATGTCCTGAGTGCCTCAACGGAGGTGTGTGTCATGACAAGAGTGGAGACTGCATCTGCCCACCGGGGTTCATGGGAATGCGCTGTGAGACAGGTGGGTGGGGGCCTGTGGAAGGGCTAGCCTGGTGTGAATCCCGGAGTCTGAGACAGGACATGCAGTTTTCTCCCATGTGGGGATAGGGCGAGGGATAACACACCCATTCCACTCTCCTGTTCCCTTATGAGGAATTCTTAAAACGGACTGTTGATATTGTTCCTATGCATCTTAAAATATCACTGAATGCTCCTCCACAGCATGCCAGGAGGGGAAGTTTGGTCACAACTGTCAAGAATCATGTACCAAGATGATGAACTGCAAAGGATTTAGCTTCTGTCTGCTGGATCCTTATGGCTGCTCCTGTGCCAGTGGCTGGCAGGGAGCCCTCTGCAATGAAAGTAAGATCAGCCTCACCTTCTAGCACAGTAGTGCAGTATATATGGTCAATCTGACTGAAAATATGACATGACATGAAACGCTTCAGAATCAGAATCAAATTCTTACATTTTATTGGCCAAGTATACTTACATATACAAGGAATTTGACTTTGATAGACGTTACAGTTTTTCTTGAATGCTCTGATACAGCCATCACAGCCATCACATTTTCAAATCAGTTAACACAAAGGCCTAAACAGGAGCATTCTGCCCAAAATCACATATTTTGTTTGCAAAAGGTTGTAACGGTGACAAAACATTTAAAACATGCAGCAAAAGCTTTTCCTTCAAACAACACAATCATTGGTTAGGTCAGTGAGTACTCCCAGTCAATCATAACACAAAGGAGGACAAATTGCAAAACTTTGAACAGATTTTGCCTTAGGTTTTGCTATGTCTGCCTTAGGTTTTGCCTGGTTTTGCCTGGTTTTTGAATGTGTGAAACAGAACCAGAATCTTACAACATAAATTTTACAGTTTTTCTTGATTGCTTTGATGCAGCCATCACTTCTGAACACATTTTCAAATCAGTTTCCACAAAGGCCTAAACAGGAGCACCCTACCCAAAATCATGCATTTTGTTTGCAAAAGGTCTCTAATGGTAGCCTAGGAATCCAGACACATCCTTGCGGTCTGGCTTGTCAGGCAACTCTAACAGTACAAGGACATTTAAATCATGCAGCAAAGGCACAGTTTTTCTTCAAACAACACAATCAGTGGTCAAATCAGTGAGGACTCCCAGTGAGTACACAAAGGAGCACAAACTGCAAAACTTTGATTTCAAAATAAACAGATTCTGCCTTAGGTTTGGCTATGTCTGTGGCATTTACCTGGTTATTGAATGTGTGAAAAAGAACCAGAATGTGACAACATACATTTTATTCTCTCCTCCTACACTTACAGTAAAGTAACTGTCATTGACATGCAAGGCCCATAATAAGCACCCAAGCACATTTACTAAACAATACAGTGCACTTCATATACTGAAGTAACTTTCCAATTTTCATTGACCTTTTTTCATCAAAACATGGATACTTTCACAATTACTCTATATTCAGATGGCCTCTTTGACCCACCTTTGCAAATAGCAAACAGTGAAGGTGGTATCTTATATGCACGAAGAATGATTGTGGATTAAAGAATTATGGAGGAGGAGATTTACACAGTGACAATAGAAATTAATGTCTGCAGACAATATATTTTTGGCTGTGAATAGATTCTGTCCAGTTGTTTAAGCTAGTAATTCAGTGGAGTTTGGGAACTTTCTAAGAAAGCTGTGTCAAATGTTTTGAAAAACTATGTGAAAAATGCATGAAACCAATTGGATGTGCAGGGTTCTGCTGTGCTAAGAAAGTGAGGATGAAGATCAAGTGGATCCCAGTTTCATTAAGCACTTCTTAGCAATCAAGAAAAACTGTAACTCTTTCTACATTCAACATATAGACATGTAGTAGTATACATTAAATAGACAAATAAAAATATATAGACACATACTATACAATAGAGACAACAATAGACACATAGGCACCTAGATAATATACAAATAGAACATAATATACAAGACAAAGTATACATGGAGTAAAGTGCAACTAATGGTGCAGTGTAGTGTGTATGTGCAAGACACGTATGTAATAATAAAGAATGTAATTATAAAGTATGTAATGTGTAAAAATAGTGGGCAAGATACGTATGGAATGATAAAGTATGTAATATGTAAACATAGTATGCAAGATACATGTGGAATGATAAGTAAGCGTGTTTGAGAAGTGGGTGAATGGCCAAAGTGGGGGTGACTCAACCTATCAGCAGTTCAGGAGAGTGATGGCAGTGAGAAAGCAGCTGTTCTTGTGTCTGGTTGTTTTGGTGCGCAGGGATCTGTAGCACCTGCCAGAGGGGAGCAGGTCAAAGAGAGTGTGTGCAGGATGTGTGAGGTCTGTAATGATGTTCTCTGCCTGCTTCCTGGTAATTTCTGCAGTTTATCAGCCCTGTATCATCTAATCTTGTTTGTTGAATTAATGACTCTGTAATGAGTGAGTTGGTAAGGGTCATACTTAAAGGAACCACATTCTAACTCTTTTATATGCTATATTTTGTAATCACATCATTGCAGCAAAAACATGCACTGCAGTAAAATATCATAATATAGGCCTTGACAGAGCGGAGGATCACAGGATCACTATACTGTGTATTACTGGGTACTGGGACTTGCAGTGTGGCAATGTGTAACTAAGCCATCTAATGCCTTCTTATAGAATGTCCTGATGGCATGTACGGTGCCGACTGTCGGCTGCGCTGTGACTGCAAGAATGGCGGAACGTGTAACCCCTACAGTGGGTGCCAGTGTCAGACGGGGTGGCGTGGGCAGCACTGCGAGAAATCAGGTGAGAAAGAAGCTTCTCCCGATGCACTAATTGGACCTCATTCGATGTAGTATAATTACACAATCTATCTATAATTTTTAATTATACTAAATTCACACCCTGCAGTTGGCATTATGTAGTACCTACTCTCCAGTAGCATTCAACAATTTGGATGCTTTCTAAGTGAAGTTTGTGCTTGTTATTCCTGCTGGATTTTATTGTCTTCCTGTTGTTGTTAGCACTTGCATTTGATATCCGCATGCTTGGTTGATCTTTTAATTTAGATTCATTACACTATAAATATGTAGCCTACTTATACTCTGCCTGGAACAAAATCTGCACTGGAAATGCACTTGGACAGACACTTTTGCAGGGTCACCATAGCATCCTCCTGGACATTCCACACAACTTCCACACCAAACAACTCAGTATCCTAGCAAGCACACATAACAGAATTTTTCTCTGTATTTTTATAATGTATGTATGTCATGTGTATTCCATGTTGTGGAAGCTCAAGGATACCAGAATTTCCTATGGGATCATAAAAGTATCTGTCTATCTATCTATCTATCTGACTGAAAAGGCTGTGTTTAAATACACTATTAAACCACTATTTAAGAAAATATATATAATAAAAAATATTCATACAACTATGATTTTTTTTTAGTACAGGATTGCTTTTTCAGTACAGGATTATTTGCTGAGAACATCTTTTAGATATGTATAAGAATGTTTGTGAGCTCTCTGATAGTCTTGCTGTGGCCTTGTAGAGCATGCCCCCCGAATCATAGAGATGGATGACAACCTGGAGTGGAACCTGTACTCAAGTCCAAAGCTGACCTGCTCTGCGACAGGAAACCCTCAACCCAGACACATGAGCATAGTGCTGCGTAAGCTGGACAGCACTGAGCTTCAGGTAGTACGGTAGTGTGTGTGTGTGTGTGTGTGTGCGTGTGTGTGTGTGTGGTAATTATAATGAGTATGTAAATTTGGGTATATCATTAACTAGGATTAAGAGAGTTTCTTGGTATTCTGTCATCAGCCTATCCACACGACCACATACTCCAACAAGAGCACTGCCCATTTTGAGATCCCACACTTGCAAGCAGAGCATGGAGGCCTATGGGAATGCAGAGTGTCTACCAATGGTGGGCAGGACTCACGCAAGTTCAATCTAAGTGTCAAAGGTGAGCAAAATTTGGCTAAACTTTCAGATTGATGAATAGTATTCTGTAATATATTTAATCAATATTTTCACAGTAATGGGTAATATAACAGACTGGAGCACAAGTAAAAATGATCGGGCAACATTAAATAAACATTAAGTGGTGATGACACATTTAAAGTCATTATAGTGCATTGTCTTTAAACTAGGGGTGAATATACCTTCATATTCTCCTAAAGTATCAAAGCAGTTACTGCTAATCTTTCACTCTGCTCTCCTTCATTTGAAAAGGCACATTCTTTAAGACTGGTAGATACTCTCATGAGGTATGGATTGAATCCCAATGTCCACCCAAGCCCTAAGCGGTGAACCCTCAAAGATTTAACTATATGAATTGACTTCATGATTGGCTGGCTCATGCCAGTTAAGTCTATGAGGGTTCTGGGTGTAGGGTAAGCCATCATCTGTCAAGACTGAATCTGCATTCCTAATGCTCTCTGTCCCTCCACTCAGAACCACCGTGTCCCATCACACCTCCCAGACTGGTGGAGAAGGGGAGCAAATACCTGAGAGTGAAACCTGTAGATACCTACAGAGGAGACGGCCCCATCTCCCTCACCAAGATCCTCTACAGGCCCAAGAACTCACAGGGGGCCTTCTCCTCCATTCTAGGTGAGTTTGCCATCGAGGGGTGGGATCAAGGACCAGGTAAGAACCCAGCAGGTATCAAGTAAAAGCTCTACTGTAAGGAACCAGGTTGGAACCCGGCGGTTATCAAGTAGATGCTGTACTGTAAGGAATTGAGGGATCGACAATGACATCAATACTGATAAAATCCAATCAATTCCCACCCCTAGCCTGCCCTCTTGGATGGATTAATAGTAGTTTTAGTAGTAGCAGTCGCTGATGTCCAACACTACTGAAACTATTGGGGAAATTGCATATTACTGCATATACTCGTGCTGATATATTGTGCAGTTTTTTTTAAGGGCGGCCTATAAAGTCATTTGGGCTTGAGAAGAGTGACATCTCAATTTAGATTAGTCTGCAAAGTTAGACTTGTTGAAGTGGCTGCTTCTGAAGACAACCATTAATGAATCTGTTCTATGGGTAGTAAAAAATGGGCTGACTCAGCCCACTTAGTATCTCCACTCATTTTCATTTTACTGAGATAGTAGTCTGGCACTCATCAAGTACAGTGGTGTACACTCAAGGCCAGCCAGACAGCGACATAAGGGGGTGACATTTGTTTTGAAATGTGAAGCTGGAAAGTTGTAGCAGTGCCTGTAAACATCTAAAATTTATGTTGGAAGAATGTGTACATTTATATAGCGAAGGTATATACGTTGTTTTCATTTTCTTAAATGAATCAGCTTAGTGGTAAAGTTGGAAGTAATGTTATGAATTCCTGATCAGTGTAATTTGTTAGGCTGGACCAGAAACTATTCTCAATCAACCTGACTGTCTTCACATAATTAGACATTAGCAATGCCAATCATGTCTGCTCTGCCCCTGCACATCAAAAACAAAATAAGTGTAAGTAAGTGTAAGGCAAAATCCTTTTTCAAATCCTTTGTCTGTAGAACAAGGATTTATCAGAGACCCTTTTTTTCTTTTTTCAGTGGACCACAATGACTCAGTCCTCCTGCAAAACCTGCAGCCATCCACCAGCTATTTGGTGCGAGTCCAGCTCAGTAGACCTGGCGAGGGAGGAGAGGGGGACATGGGACCAGCGGCCACCATGGAGACCGACTGCCCACGTAAGGGACCTCAAAAACTGTCCAGTCAGTGATACTGTGTACAAGAACAGGGTAGTCAGGGCATAAGAGTTAGGAGAAGTTCTAGTACACTACATTGGTCAGTGTAGAGCAGAGAGGGAAGAATCTTGGCATCTTTTTTGTTGGCCCACTAGCTAGCTAGCTGCAGTGGGTAGCTGAAAGTGACCCAGCCTGTCTGTGAGTGAACCAGCAGGAATGGCCGACTGCCTCTGACTGCATGTTCTGTGTCGTCAGAGCCCACGGCCAAGCCGAAGATTGATTTCCGCTCACTGGAGGGCCGTAACGCCACCGTCAGGTGGTCTCTCCCCCAAGGCCACGGCTCTGCCACAGGCTTTTTAGTTGAGTTCTACGGAGCCGGGGGGAAGAAGCTGTGGGAGAGGGAAAACTTGCTCAATGTGCACTCCATCGACCTTCCCAATCTGGAGTACCACCAGGACTATCACGTGGTCGTCCGTTTGGTCAACTGTGGCAGTCGCGGGCCGCCATCAAAGCCGTATGCCATCCGTGTCAACAGCCAGGGTAACATTTCCCCTTTAATCCTCCGCAGCAGGGCCCTCTTGACCAGGCTCAGAGGCCTGAGAGAGCTGCTGTCCTGTTCTTTAGCTCTAGGTGCACAGTTTGAGCTAGACACTAAGAATAGAGAGAAAAGCTCCCAGAGGGGGAGGCTGAGGAAGACACAGTAATGATATCCATTAAAAAGTTACAAGCATACACTACAGGCTACATTTCAGATTTGCACAAGCAAGTGCAGGGAAGAGAAACTTGAATTAAATTGGAAATCTCAGTCAAAGAGTAATGTGCTTGTGTCTTTCTTTTATGTCATTGCATGTCAGGACCCTCATCGCCAAGAAATGTTCGCGTGGATGCCATTTCCCTCAACACGGTGCGAGTTCAGTGGCAGGCTCCATTGGACCCCAATGGAGGCATCATCAAGTACACTATTGAGTACCAACCTGTGGGCCAGAAGAGCGTGCACCTCTGGGTGGACACTGACGACGGCAACAAGACCACCAAGGACATTAGTGCCCTCAACGACAGCACCAACTATCAGTTCAGGGTCAGGGCATCTTCAAAGGTTCCTGGCGAATGGAGCGCCTTTGTGTTCTACAGTCCCCAAGGAGATGGTGAGTGTCTACAGAAAGTGAACGTTGAGAAATATTAATATGGTATCACACATGGTAACTTGCAAGGTTATTGAAGTGCTGTCAATCAGAAATTCCTAAGGAAGATTCTTGCAGTTTTTCTTTCAAATTTAGGAGCTAACAGTCAAGCAACAGCATGATATGTACTGATCAAGGTTATGTGTTATATATTTGATGTGTTAAATGCTGAACTGTCATTTTTGAGTTTTATGGAACAACTACAAAGAGTATAGACTGCAGGTCTGGAGGAAATGGCAGGTGTGGCTACCTCCTGTTCTCATCATCCTGTGTCATTTGAATGGAGGAATGCAATTGAAATGAGTGAATAATGATAAAATACAGTTTAAAAAGATGTATCCTGAAAGGAAAATAGCTACACTTCAAGCTGCACTTCTGTACCAATTATTACCTCCACCGAGGAGGTAATGTTTTCACCAGCGTTTGTCTGTCTGTCTGTCTGACAACATGGATATTAGGACAAGGAGCAGATGATTAAATTTTGGTAGTAATCTGGAACACTGTCTGGAATTTGTATTGCTTCAGTGACCCTGTATTGCCTTCACGGAGGTCTGCACTCTCCAAATGCTTTTCTAGTTTAAGATATCTTCCCAGTAGCCTAGTATAAGAAAAAAGGGCAATTACAACTATACAATGAAATCTTTTGCTGAAATCATTTGATATCTATCTGCTGAGAGACAGCTAAAGCATTTGACAGCCCACATAGAAAAATTTACTGGGATTATGCAATTTAAATAGGGTAACTTATTATGGTCTTTACATTATTTTATATGGGAATATTGAAAATATTGTAGAGCTCTGGTGCCTTAGATTTGGTGCATAAAGCCAGTGAAACACTGATGCTGTCTTCAAGATGTTACATTAACCATCTTTCCACAGGTACAGAGAACTACACTCCCACCACCCAGGAAGTGATAAAACCGGGCGGGGACAGCTACCAGCTCCTGGTGGCAGTGGTGGGCTCGGTGACCGTCACCTGCATCACTATCTTGCTGGCCCTGCTGGTCCTCTTTTGCATACGCAAAAGTCTGCTGAAGCGCCGCCGCACCTTCACCTACCAGTCTGGATCGGTAAGCACAGTCAGTGCACTCCATTGTGTTTTGAATGATTGCACACGCACACACACACACACACACACACACATACACGCACACACACACGCACACACACACACAAACCTGTATAGTTCATCACAGTGCCCAGTGGTCTAATCACACACTCATAGGCATTGTCACCTGGTGGAGATCATGCCTTTGTCCCTGCCCCTGCCCAGGGCGAGGAGACTATTCTGCAGTTTAACTCGGGCACCCTGACTCTGACCCGCCGCCCAAAGCCCAACCCAGAGCCTCTGACCTACCCCATACTGGAGTGGGACGACATCAAGTTTGAGGATGTCATCGGCGAGGGCAACTTTGGGCAAGTCATCAAGGCTATGATCAAGAACAAGGACGGCAATAAGATGAGTGCTGCCATCAAGATGCTGAAAGGTGAATCATGTGGGACACACACAGCCAACAATAACACATACAGATACAAATACTATACTACAGGAAACATATTAAGACATAAAGATCAACAACTGTCCAACTTAACTACTGTCTCTGTCTTCTCCATATGTGTGTGTGTGTATGTGTGTGTTTATCTGTGTTTGTTGTGTTTGTTCTGTGTAGAGTTTGCATCTGAGAACGATCACAGAGACTTTGCAGGAGAGCTGGAGGTTCTTTGTAAACTTGGCCAACACCCCAACATCATTAACCTCATTGGTGCCTGTGAGAATAGAGGTGAGAGTGCCATCCTGTGGGTATGTCTGGTACTTACCTTGGGCATCATCAACAGTCAGTGGAATGATACTGTACATAGCAGTAAAGGGTATATGTTATGATAAATGGTTGTCTAAATTGTGTTGGAATCGACCAGAGTGGACTTTACAGTTAACGGTAATCCTCCTTACCCAATAACTCCACAGTAAACAGATTAGATTGTTGCATAATTGTCTTGAAAGGGGGTCTTGGATAGAAATTGTATTCGGACAATATTTTCTTGATGCATTTCAGATGCATGCTTCATCCAGAAGAATATTCTAAGCTCTTCTGAGCTCTGAGATCTTTTAGCACATTCACTAATTTGCCACATTTTATGTTCACAGGGTACCTGTACATCGCTATTGAGTACGCCCCTTATGGCAACCTTCTGGACTTCCTGAGGAAGAGCCGTGTCTTAGAGACAGACCCCGCCTTCGCCAAAGAGCATGGCACTGCCTCAACTCTGACCTCTCAACAGCTACTTCAGTTTGCCGTTGATGTAGCCAACGGCATGCATTACCTTAGCGACAAACAGGTACAGCCTAGGTGATGGCTTTGGGGATGGGGCATTATGTTGTTAACATTATGTCCACAGAGTTTCAAAGAAAGTATTTGTAAATGAGTTAATGGATAGCCAATTAGATATAATTACAAATGTGTACAGATTAGTGTTATATTATTATGCATATTTATATTAGTAAAACAAACATTTAGGCACACTGTTTCACAGTTCTGGCTGACTTGTCCTCTCTGTCTCCAGTTTATCCACAGAGATTTAGCTGCCAGAAATGTCCTGGTGGGGGAAAACCTGGTTGCCAAGATTGCTGATTTTGGTTTGTCTCGAGGAGAGGAGGTGTATGTCAAGAAGACCATGGTAAATATGCAAACAGATTTGAGGATTTGATTCTGGTGTTTAATGTGCATGTTTGATTTTTGATAGATTATCAGATCCCCAGCTTAGTAGCAGTAATTTTCTTGGAAGTGTAGCAATTTATGTTTCGCATGATCAGAGTGAGCCAAGAGAGGTCAGCAGAGGGTCCAAAGAAACTCTCTGACTCTAAAAACAACACTGACTGAACAAATACCCATGTTTGACTCCATGAAGAAAGAAAATATGTATGCATGTTTGATAAGTAAGACCAATATCTCATTGTTTCCTCTCTTAGGGGAGATTGCCGGTGCGATGGATGGCCATAGAGTCTCTGAATTACAGTGTGTACACCACAAAGAGTGATGTGTGAGTGTTCTTTTTTCCCACAAATCTAATAATGATTTGGAGTATTTATATTGGGTTTTTAAAATTAACTGTTTTATTTATATCGCTCTTGGCCCTGATTTATTGGTAAACAAATCCCTTATATGGAAGAGGAAGAGACATATCAGAGGAGGATTGAAAATTAATTGAAATCAAGTTTATCAGCATATTTATTAGCCAAAAATGTGTTGTGGCAAAAAGCCTGCTTAACTTGGAGCACAGTAAATCTGTGTTTTCTCAGAAAATTTAAACTCTGGATTGTCGGTGTGCATTCATAAACCTTAGATAGAAACATCAGCAACATCAACTGTTCTGCACTGATGTCATTAAAACATGCTGAAGCTAAGATGCAGGCTTGGTCTGCAACACCAGAACAAGCACCAGTTAAAACTGCCACAGAGGCATCAATGGAAATAGGATCACATTTGGCCAAAGATGCAATATTATTCTGATTCTGTACATTTTATGCAGAGAGCAGTATGATTTGATTCTGATTGGCACTAATCCTGATACTATTGCAATTGATTTCTACAATAATTTGAATCTTGTAGCTATCTTGGTATGGTAAACTGGTCTCACATTGATAAACACCAAAATAACAGGAGAAACTCTTGGTTGTGAACCATATTATGGACTTCATAAGCAATATTAATGGACCAAACTGATTAATGTACCAAAATGAAATTTAAATAGAAATTCTTACACAATTTGAAAACACTGACACATTATATTAAGCTACAAATATGCTATTACAGTTTTTTTATATATTGTAGCACCTTAACTAAAACAAAACCGCAACCAGTAGACTAACCCTCGTGTCATAATGTGGCCTTAAAATAGCAACAGTAAAGTAAACAACAGTTCAAACTCCACAAAATGTGCTTTTCCACACCCCGATAAATTCATGCAAAGGAACTGATAAAATAAATAGGGAAGTTGAAGAAGTCAACACACTTTTGCCACAGGCCTGCAAGCCTCCTGTCATAGCCCTATTTTTATAGCCATGAGAACTGAATGTGCTAGAAAGTTCAACAACCAAAGGAAGTTGGTGCCACAAATGCCAAGTTCAGCAGTGGCAAACAGCCTCAATGGTGCCACCTCTTGTATTTCCCTGTGACATCCTTCATTCTGTCATGTAGCACATGCATGCCAACAAACAACAGTTTCAAGCAAACTTTAAAAAATAATGATATATGATGATGATGACATATAACCTACAAGCACTCTAGGTAACACATGAGGAGTAGACACACTATTCTTCAAATGGCTCAATGAAAACAATTCAGTTAATAAAGCTACAATGAATAAAATCCAATCCATATATTTTGAAAATAAAATCTTATGCCATAGATGTTTTTTTTTTATTATCTGATGATTTTTTTAAATGAGATAATAAAGACACAGGCCTAAATAAAAACATAAAACCATATTTTCTTATGAAAGTATAATGATGATGGTAATTGAGAATGCTTTATCTAAAGAAATGTTGTATCTTCCTTTGCAATCTCTAAGCCCTTGCACAACCATCCATTTGCCATGTGTATCACTGCAGTGCTAGTCCATTTGTCCATTACTTTCCATAAAATCCACCCACCCCACCCCTGGCCTAAATCACTGTAAGCTGAGTTGAAAGAAATGAGCTCAGTGTATTTGCTATATACCACACAAACACACATAATCTTCTGTTGTCAAGTTTCACTAACCCTATCTTTGACAGTCTTGTCTCCATATAACCCAGCAGCAGAAATGACATTAGCAGTTTTTGATACCATCAGGTCTTTTACATTAATTCAGAAGGAAGCTGTCAACTGTCAATAAAGCAGGGCACAGACATGCAATCTAAGTTACATACACACAAATTAGGCTACTGATGCACTGGGCACTAATTTCAAGGCAGGTGCATGCAGCATTATCCTTAACTCGTTAATGATTATCGTGGAATTAAAATTTCCTTTACATCACTTAAACTACAAGCTGAGCTGAGCACAAATTAGTATTTTTTTCAGAGTTTTTCAGATTGGTCAGAGTATGTGGCTACAGCCAGCTACAGTTTTACAAATTTAGATCTGATGTGAGAAATTCTGTAATATAGATATATATTGTAATGAATTCTTGCACTAGTCTATGTGGGCCATAAGTGCATAAAATTTTTGACCATATGATCAACACACATGGGGCCCTATCATGCCACGGCGCACTGTGCATTCACGACATGCGCATGGTGTCATTACTATTCTGTGCCAGCGCATCGTTCATTTTTTCCGGCAAAAAATCACGTTGTCTAGATAGCAGATGACACTGCACCGTCATGGGTGTGTCAGCGAAAAGAAGAGGTGTGGTCTAGCGCAAAGCGTGCCAGATGCTATTATAAGGACGCAAAAATTAAATCCGCCAGTGACCAACAAAACCCTGGTCTGTCGTCAGTTGTGCATTGCTGAAAAGCTATTTTAGGGGCGCACAGCGCTTTGGGATATGAAAGCGTGCACAATGTGCGCACACCCTGCTTCTCTCATCAGCAGGAGCGTGCAGCAGGGTTTATACAAAAGTTTTTCATGTGGAGAAAGAAATTATGGAGTCCCTGGAAATATGAAATATAAATGTACATCACATATATCACAATATTTATTAATTTGCATTGAAAGCTTTTGTTTCCCCCGTCTTCTAACATCATTGTACCGCTTTCGGCACTGTTCAGATGTTCTTTTTTTGCCAAAGGCGGAGGACACAACTGAGGATATTTCCTCCCATACTTCCTTGACCCATGGAGGTTTCGGGGCATTCTTTCTATCCCCGAAGATAACCTGTTCACGCGCTTTTACCTCACGCACTAGCAGAGATCGGTCTCCTCCATCGAAAAACGCTCCTGTCTTCCGGGTAAATTCGCCATCGTAATAGCAACACACCATGGAAAATACGCCGCTGGCTTTTAAAGGGAATGAGAGTATAAATCCTGATTGGTTAATTGTATGTTACGCCCAAAACACACCCATGACTAATGAAGTACTTTAAGACCAACCCTTTTGAACCATGCGCCTGGCGCAATGTTCACTTTTCCCGCCGTCAAAATACCAAATTGTGTCGGGCACGCCCCCAAAGCAACTTGCGTGACAGACTTTAGACAATGCGCATATGATCGTGAAAGTAGAGCCCCTTGTATTTCTACTACTGTTCTTAAGAATACTGAAAACTTAGATACTCCATGTGGCCCACAACTAAGAATTGCACCTTAAGAAAATGAGCTGTCTCAAAAAGTACAAGGAGTTAGATCAAGTGATTGGTATTAGTATTCATTGGTATATTGGTATTCATTAATTAAGATGTTCATAGCATTAGCAATAACGCTATCGATAACTGGCAAATGTGGCTATGGCAAACTAGCTTCTACCAACAATGAGAAATAGCAAATATTTAAACAGTTAGTATTGCCATAACTTGTGTACAACTTTGTAAGGTACTCAAAACAAACCTTTTGACTTCAACAAATGTTTTAATTAAAAAAAAAATCACTCTTGTATCAAAGATCATTTTCAACCCTCTCTAGTTGTATTCTTGAAACTGCTGTCAACTACAGATGTGTCGTTTGCGAACGAATCAGTTGTTTTGAATGAATCTTTGAAACAAACAACGCAAACTGATTCTCTGTGACCGGCTTTCGCTCGTTCTTTTGGTTGTTGCAGAGGAGTCATAGATGTCGCTCAACATTCCAGTTCAGTGTCCGTGGCAGAGAGAGCCTGCCAATCACATTGTCTATGATATAATGATTCTCAAACATTCTTGCCCATTTAGCCAATGAAAGACAATGAAACACAGCAAATGTTACCAAATCAAATCGAGATTCATGAACGAGAGGAAGTTTTTGACTATGTTTAACTTTGCCAGTTAAATAGAGTAGTGGTTGATAATACTGTTAAAAATGTTTTGTGTACATAACACACAGCCCAAAAGCCTACTGCAATGAAATATCAGAGACAGTGTGAGTAGATAGAGAAGTGAAAGTTACCTGCTAAGTGTGGTTCTGCCCACAGAGAGCCACAGAGAACATGGTGGGCATGTGGCCCTACTAGGTTCATAGCATGTAAGCTATTTTGGTCTCTGGGGATATCTTCACCCCTTGTGCTTGATTACAAAAAATATTATGTTAAAGAAGGCTGTGAACATGAACATGAATGTACATTCAGTTTTCTTCAGATGGCACATGCAGCAATGTGCGGCGGTCATATTATGTACCGCTAAGGGGGTACATCTAGTTTTTTGCATGCACTAAACTTGTACTTGACTTTTTAAATGTTTGCTTTGCATGCACTGTTTAATTACTTGGAATTGCAAATATATTATACAGTGATTATCTGTTTAGCTGTGTTGTCCAGTATACAAACAGACTCTCATATTCTTATTCTCTCTCTCTCTTTCCCTTCTTTTGTTCACCTCTCTGTTTTCTCACCTGTTCTCAGGTGGTCGTTTGGGGTCCTCCTCTGGGAGATTGTGAGCTTAGGTGAGCAAATATCAAATGTGTCTTTTTTCAGTTCTGCAGAACAAAGCTGACAATGTTAATCCACTGTAATGTATAGTACACCATGTATATCTTGCGGTGAGAATTCAACTTGAGCAGGGATGAGTATGACTAAGAAAAAGCAAGCTGGTATGTTTTGCAATGCTGATAATGCAGTTAATTCTTTTGTCTTTTGACATCCATGTGGTTCTCAGGTGGAACCCCGTACTGTGGCATGACCTGTGCAGAACTCTATGAGAAGCTCCCACAGGGATACCGCATGGAGAAGCCCAAGAACTGCGATGATGAAGTGTAAGTACACCCACTCATTCTCATTCATCCACACTGTGTCTCCCAGATGGGCCGAGAGGTGAAAGCTAAGCGTGGCTTGTTGTTCTACAGGTATGAGCTGATGCGACAGTGCTGGAGAGATCGGCCGTATGAGCGACCTCCGTTCTCGCAAATTTCTGTGCAACTCACCAGGATGCAAGAGGCAAGGAAGGTGAGGGCCTAATTTCAGAAGCTGAAATGAAATGCTGGCTAAGACAGAATTGAAGTAGATCTTTCTAACAAGCCTCTATTAATTGGCAGACTAAAAATTCTAAACTAGACAAAGCAAGAAGTGAAGATGTCAGTGAATGAAAGTCATTACAAGAAACTGTGGTTCCTATGTTGACAGTTTAGTATGCTTTATGATTATACTCATATATGTCTTCATATGTTTGTCATATATATTCATATATATGTTTTCACTCACTTACGCTGTTTGCAAGGAATTACTGTCTTAGTGTGGCAATATCAGTGCAAAAGCACCTTACGACTGTCTGTTTCACAGGCCTATGTGAACATGGCACTGTTTGAGAACTTCACCTACGCTGGTATAGATGCCACCGCTGAAGAGGCCTGACTACCAGCCCCCCCAGACCCTGAGAGGACGCGCCGCCCAGGGAGGGAGCGCTGTGGCCAAACACCGCGCTACTGCCACCCCCCTGCGGCTCGTGCCGAGGTCCATAGCCGGCGCACCACCCGGACCACCTGGCTCTAGACAGCAAACTGTGACAGGACACTGATGCGTAGGGGGCGCCTCTGGGACCCCACTGTGGAGCTGTCTGCCGGGGAGGCTTGAGCCTCAGGTCTGGTGGTCTCGTGTATGGTTCTCATCTCGGGAGTGTCCCAACATGGACAGGACTTCTCAAGCAACTCCCTGTGTTGGTGGTTTATTTTGCCAGGCAACAGGGTCTGGGGGTGTACACTGCTCACAAAACTCTGCTCTCCCTAGCTATGGGGGAACCCTTCCTTTGTGTCACATCCACACCATGGACATATGTTGGATTACACTTGACTCAAATCAGCAGAGGTGAAGAAAAAAGTCTCACAATGTAGCACTTAACATATATATATATATATATATATTGTTTTAATTGTATGTGTATATATATATATATATATATATATATATATATTCTCTTGCTTTCTCTTGACTGGTGTATATATAGAAGGCTTTAAGACAGATTATCTTGCCTTGTATACTTGTGTTTTGTGTTTTGAGTCTGTCTCAAGAGGTGCGGATCAGTTCCATTTTCCATAAACTGTACTATGGATGGACCCTGTAGTCTTTTCAATTGTGAATATAGGCTAATGATTTTATTGACAATTTTAGTATATAATACTACAAGTAATGTTCCTATGTGTTTTCCTAATTAAAGGATCTTTGCTGTGACGGGTCTCACTACAAGGAGAAATGAGTGAACAACTCTAGTTTTTGTTGTACAAGGGATGCATGATTAGACTTCAAAGGCACAGAAAGCATGTTGGCAGTCAAGCACACTAGAGAGTGCTTGTTTACACTGCTTTTGGGAGCAATACACAGCTCAGATGCTTCCCCTGGTGTCCAAGAAAATACCTCTATGAATCTATGATTCTATGATTCATCCAGAACCTCCTCTCTAACTTGTTGTACAGCATTGTAATATAGTATGGTGAGATATTTAGTTACAGTAACTGCCTGCCACTGCAATCCTATAAGTACCTGCTTTTGTGTCTACAGCATATCCATAGATGTCTTTGGACACAGATGCACATGTATAGCCATTAGGCATAGCAGTTAGGCCTTAGCGCAGGGGTTGTTGTTGGACAGTGATGGACCAGTGTGAAGTTAGCCTCTTCCCTGCTGCAAGTCACTGATCTGTCAGAAGACTTCCTTAAGCAACAATCCACCGAGCCACAGGCTGTCATGCGGTTTGATGCCAGCACAGCTTCCTGAGAAACCATGTTCGCACACTCACACACACATGCGCGAGCGCACACACACACACACACAGATATGTGCATCAGCATGCACACACACATGCATTTTATCATCACAAAGTTGAATCATATGTTACTCCTATCCATTCATGATCTCTCTACATGAACACAAAATGATCTACTGTGTTTGTGTGTTTGTTGATATGCAGAGAGCTCCACTGCAAACAGTCAGAGACTGCATCTATGTCACCATAGTGAAGTAAGCCACACGACTGAGGCATTTCACAAATTACTTATGCACAAGAAGTTGGCTCAACATTCACAACATTCATATTTGCTGCTTTGATGTGTATCAGACAGCCCTCCCTCCTCCTCTCATCAGATTAGCTGCAGGTTTATCTTTGGTACAGTGGTGGAATGGGCCATTATCTGCTAATCACAGGTTTATGCCATTTTAGCAAGAACGAGGTGTTGTAAAGTGAGTGCTATGCACACTGCTATGTGCTATACAGTGAGCACTGGACAGTGCATGAGAGAATCAGAGTGTGTGTGTGTGTGTTTTCTGAGGCCCTGCCAAGGTACTTGCCTCAATCCTCCCTGAACACACTTCCTGCTTGTCTGAGACTCGCCTGATAGGGCTGCCTACCCCCCCAGCTAACACACACACAGAACACAGACTTTTATTTATCACACACTCAGGCTTTCACTCTCACACATTCACACACACACAAACACGCGCACTAACACATGGTGTTATTGAAACATGGATCACTGAGCACCTGATTATGTAGCACAAGTTGGGGGCCCGCCATGTTGACCTGGACGCTTTTTGTCTGGCTGCAGACTGTTTGTATTTTGAGTAAAGATACAGGTTTTGGGTCATCTGTCCAAGTATCAGAGAAAGGTAAGAAAATTATAATCGATGTAACATCTCATTGTCTTTTAAAACATTTGATTCTTCAATTTGCTTTGCCATGAATAAATTATTTATCTATTGAGGTATTGGCGTCCAGCACTGTGACAGATTCCAAATAAGTCCCCACCTGAGGCAAATGGATTAAACCCATGGTACTCATATTCATCTATACTCTTGAAGTATAGATGAATATGGGCAATAAGATGTTAGCTTGATATGGATGTTAATTGTTTGATTGGCATAGTTATTCTTTGTGAAGCTTGCTAGTGAAACGCTGTATACAGCAGTAGCCATATAATGATGGTGTTGAATTGAAAGATAAAAATCTATGTGTGTGGCGTGATGCTTTTCAAACAGAACTCCAACTTTTGGCATCTGAAAATGACCCAAAATGTTTTACAAGGACAGAGTATGACTTCACATGCTTTTGGGAGGCCAGCATTGGACAATCCTATTACTTTACCTATGATGAGTAAGTTAATTTATAAATTGTGACAATCAACTGTGGTGGCAATACTAGTCAACACTGAAAGGTTAACCTGCTGTTTTGTTCTAAGAGAGACAGCGGAGGTGGTTTGTAGACTTCTAGGTGGTTACATGCATTTCTCAGTGCATCGCTGTCTGTGTTAACTGTGGCACTGCTCACTATCTGTTTGAATCACAGTAATGTCAAATCAGCATGAGTAGCACTCGGTATGTGGACACGCACTCAGGCTAACCTCTGCTATTCCACCTCAGTGGCGAGATCCAGGCCCAATGCAATCTCACTCAGAGGACTACAGCTCACGGCACAGTCCTCCACATCTGCTCCTTCCCACCTGATCACGTCTACCTCTTCACCCCCATTACACTCACCGTGGTGGATGCACACACAAACCAGACAGTTTTCCAGAAGGAAACAAGTATAGATCAAACAGGTGAGCTGAGTGCGTGAAATAAAGTCCAAAAGGAATTCACATTCATGCATAAAGCAACCCAAAGTTCTTTATATTCACTGACATTAAGTGCACAAGATCAAGGAATTAGTACAGCTGATTTTTCCCTCTTGTGCTTAATGCCGAAATGGTGGTTCTCTCGTCCTCTTTCTCTCCCTCTGTGTGTGCATGTGTCTCTCTGTCCTCCATTACAGAATTACCATACCCTCCAAAGAACATCTCTGTTGAAAGAACTGGGGAGCCTGAGCAACTGCTGGTAAGGTGGAAGGCGCAGAAGTATGATGACTATGAGATCCAATACTCCTCCCAGACTCAACCTAAGAAGATTAAAGAAGTATGGGACCTTGATACTCGCACACTTGACATTGCATTTTCTGTTTATGGTTATGAGCTTGACTTCTTCTGCAAAATATGGCTGCATGAAGAGGCTATTTAGTTCACAGTTATTTCAGCTGACAGCAGAGTACAATATCTGAGTATTGTGTCTGTGAAAGTAATGCTAGTATTCTAGTCATCAGGAATCACTCCACTGCCTTTGAATGCATCAAGCATCACTAAATCATCAACCCCCCTATTAAGAGAAATTGCGTGTCTTCCAGATAAACAATGGGCTCCCTAAGTCAGCCCATGCTGTGTTGACCTCCCTGCTCTCTGGAGAGGTGTACTCTGTGCAGATGAGAGTAAGGTCCAGAAGGAAAGGATTTTGGAGTGGCTGGACGGAGCCCATCATGGCCATGGTCCCTCAAAAAGCAGGTAGGTCTAACCCAGAGTGCACAGCTAGTGGCAATGCAATTTGTTCCAAGGAATTCAAAAATGATCTCTGACAAAATGTATTGCGTTAAACTGACTAAAATAAAGGACCGTTGAGTACACGCTTTATGAAAACTCAGGGAAGTTGCTATAGTTGATTTTTGTGTTACTGATGCAAAGAAAGGTTCAAAATGCGCAAAATATTATACAATGCAGGTACAATCATCAACTGCAGTAAACAGTACACCAATGATAAAGACTAAATATTTCTTTTATCGCTGAGAAACATTGAGAACTGTAAAGGCTGAATCACCTTTCATGTGTAGCGTTGAATCTGTTTCCTTCTGCCAGTGTTTTTTATGGTGCTTGGTCAGCTGAGACATCACAAAATGTCTCCACTGTCAACTGATTTTAACCTCCAGAGGCAGCACATCTGTTGCACCAAAGCCAAGTGGACTGAGGATAACTTCGCAATCGCAAATTTCCACCACACTCTCAAAACAGGAACCTGGGGACACGTTATAGTCTAAGCCCAAGTTTGAATTTGGAGATTTAACTGCACTAAAAAATAATAGCCAAGAACCAGGTGTGTAGCTGTAATGAATATAATGATATTTTCCAGAGTATTCGGGGCTCCTGTGTTACACATTGGACTTACACAGCATCCAGTGCCAATGGGCCAGACAAGCCCAGACGAATGACAGTGTCCATGACACAGGGAAGGTCACCGTCCTCTACAGAAAAAAAACACGGTCAGAGTTGTTGTCACCACCATGGGTGGTGTTACTGTTGGTAACCACACAATAGAGGTGTGAAATTGAAACCTGAGTCATAGTTGGATATATATCAGGTGTTGAAATTAAAACATGGACCACCAACTAGTGACAAAATATTCTCATGCTCACAACTGCATGCTCACAACTGCATGTGTTCAGCTAGAAAATGTATAGAATCCATACAGTACATGCTTATATGGCAATATAAAAAATCATACTGATAAACTCTACTATGGCCTGTTTTTTACGAACAGTAATACATGGGGAAACTGGACAGTTTGTGCTGAGGAGGATAGGAGCGCCCTGCAATGCAGCTTTCATGGAGACCAGTGTGAAGCAATGCAAGTGAGCCTCCATGTCGGGTCAGGCCCCCTCAGTCCAACATTTTACACAAAGGAATTTACAACCAGCAACAGCAGTAAGTCAAGTTTTACATTCTTACACAGAGCTGAGGGGTGCTTTGTCAGCTAAACTTTTGGGTGGGTGCAAGTAAGGGTATTAGGGAGTGGAACTTAAGCAGAAGAAATATTTTTATAAAGATTTATAAAATATTTCATAAAGATTTTTGTCCATTTGTTTTGTTCACTCTAAAACATTATTTTTTATGTACTTAGTTAATGTAAGGTGCAAAAATTGTATACAAATATAAACCTTACTCATGGAAAAAACTACATCTGTATCCCCTCAAACAAACTTTTAGCAATGACAGTATTTAAAGGAGAAATCCAGTGTGATTCAGTCATAGCCCTGTTGTTTGAGGCCACTGAGTGCTCTCTGTAGGAAAAAGAACAAGAAAGTTTGTTACAATATAGACAGAATCGCAAACCAGCAGCTAACATTAAATGAACGGGGCATAGGAAAATGAAACTGAAGGCCAGATGTACAAAGACTGTGCAAATACAGTCTTCGAGATGAGATGCCAACAAGCAGAGAAAATACAGAACATAGTTCTACTTCGCTTTTTAGAAAATACTCGGACCTTGCTGTTCCTGTTTGTGCGCAGCCAGTATGACACGTAGGTGTTACAGAAGTCATCTTGCGCTAGTCCAGCCCGAGGTTTGAACCTGCAACCTCACAACAACATAGCAGCCTCGGATTGGGAGGTGAACACTCTGGCCAGTCAACAGAAAAGCCCAGGCTCCTGTCAACTGACTAGGACGCTCTTGAAGTGTCAGGAGGGAAGTTTTACTAACATTCTGCACGCACAGCTAGGCTAGCTGTCATCCGTTACATAGGGAAGTGGATTGTTTAATAAATTAGAGAGGCGAACAATTCCAAGTTAAAAGTTACTTTTAATTTGGTTTAAATAAGCAAACAGGCGCTCTGACTGCTCAATTTATTTTCTCCTCCTTTTCCCCTGACCTTCCCATAAATGCATATGCATAAGTAGGAAATGTAATTCGCGATTTGAACTCTAAATGGCTTTAAGCACATTATAAAGTGCATTTAACGACTGAAAACTCTTGCTATTTCTTTGTACATCTGGCCCTCTATGTGGCCACTCAGTGACCACCAACAACAGGGCAATGGATTGACTCACACTGAATTTGACCTTTAATGACCCATCATAGATAGAAGTATAAATAAATGAACAAACATTTGCACAATCTGAAAGGACACTGACATTAAGAAATATTCTGAATCATAATATGTTCTGGTCTGGAGGCCCCCAGAGTGTGGCTGGCTCTTACCTTTTGTCTGTGCGCTCAGTTAAGACCGAACCTCCCAGAGCGCTACGGGGGGAACCAAAAGGAGAGAGGCTTCATCTGCAATGGGAAGCACCCTCTGAGATCCTGGCTCAGCACCTAATATATGAAATGCGGTATCACTCCGAAAAGGAGAAAGCATGGAAGGTAGGGAGAAAATTAATTCAGTGAATGAAAAAAGACATGGACCAATCATTACAAGCTGCTGAAATGAAATGACTATAAGCAATATCACTTGTTTGCAACACTAATTCACTCCTGTTTTATTATGGTGACAGCATTTTATACTGAAGAGCCCAAAGACCAGCACATATTTAAATGAAGAAGCAGGCAGCCAATACTTCATCCAAGTCAAATGCAAGCCTGAGAGTTCCTCCTTTGAGGGATACTGGAGTGAATGGTCTAGCATGCTGACTGTTGATGTGCCTTTCAACTATGGTTAGTACACACAAAAGGGAGAGAAAATAAAAATAGAATAGATTATGGAACTCTGCTGTCAGAGAAAATGTGCATATTAAAAGACGGTAGTAATGATGGGTGTCTTCTGACCAGGCTTGGTGTTCATCCGATGCATTCCTATTGCAATCCTTCTCCTATTGGCTGTGGTTGCCTCAGTGTTGTCACGATATTTCAGGTTTGTTGCTGTGACTGCAGTTAAACCACCTTAACCAGAGCTTATCTTTATCATAGATAAACAGGAAACAAGATTTTTTCTGAATCTTCTCCTGAACACTGACATTTGCAAATGAATTGCACTCAACTATCTTGGAGCTTGGAGAACTAACTAACTAGCTTGGAGAACATTAAAGATATATGGTTCTGGCATGTAATGGCATGCCAGTTATTTAGGAATTTAAGTCCATAATTTCAGCATTAACACAGAGCAAAAGGAGTGGAATAAATCTTCATTTTTAAGCACTCTTTTCTTAAACGCTATAAAATTGCAAAAAATTGACAGTTGCAATTGAGTAAGGTTATAAATATTTTTCTCCAACAGTAAAGTCAAACAGTATCTGTGGCCACCTGTCCCCAAATTGGACAAGATACTTGAAGGTTTTCTAGCAGAAGGGCCCAAATGGGTAAACAATCTATATTCTTTTCTACCTTTTACACCAGCTCCATTTAATTTATGTCTCATTTTGCAACATTTCTGCAAAATATTCTATAATGGCCTACATAAAACAGCATAGTTTAAGCTGGCAGCAGTCCTCTCAGTGTGCAACTATTTTTCTACAGGCCGGTAAGTAATCATGCAGAAATCTGTCTTCTTTCCCCAACTGAGTGCACCTGCAGAAATTACTCTGCAACAGGACTGCAGCTTTCATTGATAAACATGCAAAATTTTCTCGCATTTACAGGACCCCACATTCAACATTAAGCATTGTGATGAAGACACCCCTGCATCAGTGGTGGAGATACTATCTGACAACCCTGCAACCTCTGATACTATTCAAGGGAACTTGGTCTGCATCTCTTGTCCTGAAGTAGACTCCTACAGTGGGCATGCTCAGAAAGAAGACAGTGGTCCATTCATTGAGGGGTGTCTGGAGACAGGCCGTGACTACGTGACCCTGACCACCGAAGTCATCCCTTGTCTCCGTGGGAACGAGTATGTGTATGGCGACATATTGGCGCCGAATTTGGCGGAGACGCAATGCTACTGCACAAATAGGCAAATGCACACTTTCCCTGTCTCAGCCCTCACCACCACCAGCATTCTTAACCACTCTTATCAATTGCTACCTAAGCGCGAAGAGAGCGAGAGCACCGGCCGTTACACCAACCTAGACACTGCAGTTAGCAGCACTGCCTGAAACCTTCAGACAAACAAATCAAAATGACTATACGGAAAAGTATGAACTGGGGAGAACAGCAACTTACAATAAGGACTGTCTACATACATTAGGTGCAAACAGTCCAGTCCAGGTCCAGGCACAAACAAGGATGCAACTGTTATTGAGTTCCAGGTACAAAATGATCAGTCTTGATACAGAGCTGTGGAAGTCCTAAAAATGTTGTTGTGGGATTGGCTCTCGATGGCTTAGTGCATTAGACAAAGCAATATTACCCACGGGGGATTACAAAAGAAGGCTATATACAGGAAGTGGGGATTGACAATCTGGGTACATTGTTGCATTATACAAGCGCAAAATATGCTTCTTTTGTTTTGTTTGTTTTGCAGTCTTTTTGATGTGACAAAAATATTGTCTTGTGATTAAGCAACATATAATATTAATGTGTACATAATTCTTTCACAATAGCAATGTAAATATGTTACTCCAAGTTTACCCTTCTTTCTCCTTGTGGAAAAACAAGAAAATCAGTGGTAGACAACCTGAAACAAGCTACTGCTACCCTCCCAAGTGTATTCTGTTAATGGCTACTTGTTTATATGACTCTTTATATGAAATAAATATCAGTCAATAAGAATGACTACGGAAGTATTCTTTATTCCATGTGTAAGGTATAAAGCAGTCTTGGTTACTATTAATAGCTCAAAATCTTTATTAATTCTACACAGACATTTACAGACAATTTTAAAAGTTTGTTTTTGAGAAAGAATAAAATCATGAGCAATTCAAGAGACGTGGATGCAAATCCAAACAAGACAATAGGAGCACAATCACTTCTGCCAAATTAAAATGTACATCACAGTTCTAAGTACACATGGGGAAGATCTGCTCTCCCTTTCTAAGAATAATTTAAAACATGAGTGAACATGTAGCCCATCCACCAATAAAGCCCCAAGACTATTCACTGTCCTCTATACTAGTGACATGATTGAGTTGGAAGGTGGTTAAGGGTTAATAAAGTAAAACGTACAGAGTTGATAATGAAATGAAGTGCTCGCTGGTGTCAAAAGAGCTTTTTCAATATCTGCCATCTTTCAATGCCTGAGAATTTTTTTTATTATTATTTGGATTAAAAACTTTTGTCAAAGTTTAAAACCACAAACAACCTAAAGAGAAGCAAAAAACTGCTCACACTGTCAGAAACCACATACCAGCTACATGCTACACACACACACACCACACCACACAACGTTATGAAGCCCAAACTGGCTGACGCCTTTAGACTCTTTTCCACAGTCTTTTACGCCCAGTATCCAGTAGGGGGACTCAGCAGCAGAGAAGTAGCAGAGGTCAGGCACGGGCCTTAACCATAAGGCCCTCTGATGGGAGGCCCAGACCAGCAGACCATCAACTGGTGGCCTCGATTGGATGTCGATGGAAAAAAAAAAAGAATGCCTGAAGTACTTTAGTCCTTCAGAGTAGGTTTAACGTAATAAAACATGCCAGCCTGTTTTATTTAAAAAAAGGTCTAGGGTAATAAAACAGCTGTCTCAACTGTTCAGTCCAAATCTTACTCATGGTTTAAGGCACAGAGCAAGCTGTCCTAACTAAGTTGTGTGTAAAGAGAGTGTGAAGAGGGTCTGTGTGGCTGGCTTTCAGGTAAGCACAGTTCAGTGTCAGTTTGCCTTATGGGTTCACAGAGTGTTAGGCCAGTAAGGTCAGTCCTAGCCAGAGTCTGCACTCTGGGCCACACCTGGGCCATGAGGGAAGCAGGCCGTGGCACAGTCGGCCTTGAGGGCGTAAAGCACATCGTCCTGGCTGACATTGAGGCGCACGCGCAACAGCAGGTCCAGCCGGCTGGGCTCCAGGAGCAGAAGGCGGCACGCGCCCAGCCGCTGGCACACCGCCTGGGACTCGGACACGCTCACCGGCTGAAGCCCCTCCACACGACACAGGGCCTGGTGCTGCACAAACACCTGAGGGAGAGACAGGAGAAAACAGTCCATTTATTTGGACCAAACACACCTCCAGTAAGTAAGCAAACCAGCAGTGACGTAGACTATATATGGTTTCTCTCACCTGCTGGAATGTGGCCTCTTCCAAACCGAGGCGTCGGAACTCTGCTATGACTGCCCTTAGGAAGAGCTGCTCCTGAACAGAGGCACACCTGCATAACATCCACAGGGACCACACACACACACACACACACACACACACACACACACACACACACACACACACACACACACACACACACACACACACACACACACACACACACACACACACACACACACACACACACACACACACACACACCAAGTTAATGTCTAGAGAATATTTTTTCACCATCCCATCATAGAGAGACTTAATAGTAGACTTGAAATAAAATTAAAGTTCATTAGGTTCATCAAGTCAGGCAGTCCCAATCATTATTCCAGCCTTCCCTGAAACAAAAGCTCATGTACAGTCATCAACCTCACCTGATGGCAGTAATGTAGGCAGAGGAGAACATTTCATCCAGCGCTTGCATCACATGACTCATTCCAACCAATCCCGTGCCGCTCTTTGGATTGGCTGAGAACTCACAGATTTCTGTGGCCCGGCGGCAGATGTCCAAGCAGCGCCGGGCGTCACCTGACAACGCTGCCACCTGAGAGACAACCAATCAGAGTTGTTGCTGTTGTTTCCTGACTTTGGAGCACAGAAAGCACAGGCTATACATTGTTGCACTGAACGGCAGCAGGTGCTGTTTTAGCCATATAAACCCTCTTAAGACAGCACACAGTAATTTGGTCTTGGTGTCGATTGAGGTTAAAGACCACATTCTGGGGTCTTGGATCGTTTTGGTCCAAACTGGCTGCAGTAGGTAACTGGCACCGCCTCCACTGCCAATAGACCAAAGACCAACACTCAGACAACACTTGAGGCTAGCAAGAACAGAATGTCTTCTTTGTGCATGTACACGTCCACACAGCTCTTATCACTGCTCTCCAGTTGCCCTAAAACTCACTCCAGTTATCCACCACAAACAAGTCTCTGAGCATGTGCAGTAACAGGTGCTTGCCTTTCTGGACACCAGCTGGAGGGCATCCTCTTCAAACGCCCGCACCCTGTTCAGCCTGGAGGCAATGATCTGCTGCAGCTGCTTAAAGGAGTAGGGTTGGAACGACATCCGAGTGAGGCCCTATGACACACACACACACACACACACACACACGCACACACGCGATTAAAGAAATAGAGAAGGATTCATCATGTTTGAAGATCTGAGCCCCTGGTGTATCAGTGGCTTGATGAATGTTGTGAGGGGAAGAGGCCTGATATCTCCTGTATCTTATTGCACTGAGGTGTTTGCCAGAAGCGACTAAAAGAGATAACGTACAGACTTTCTGTGATGTTCATGGCAAACCAAATAGGTATATCTGGTACAAGTGCCTAGGCTTTCTTCATGCAACAGAGCACATGGCAACAAAACTGAATTAGTGAACACTGATGGTACAATGTTGTATTTTATTTACTAAAGCTTATCTGTTTTGCAGAGTGTGCACTCCCCTGAAAGGTGTGATCTTGGAACCATATGACAACAACAACAACAACAACAAATCGTAGGAGGAGCAACAGGTTTGACAGGACCTTTCAGGAATAGTTAATTCAAGATGATTTTGCAACATAAATTACCATGACAACTAGTCAGATTACGAGAAGTGGCTGTATTATGACAAATTCTAGCTTTCAACTCACCACAACTACATAACCAGTTAAAAGGAAAAATCTGGAACAATCAGCCCATATCCCTCCTCTTTGAGGCTGCCGAGTCGGTAGGTATGAGAACATCAGCATTTGGTACAACATAAACAGAATTTGTAACCAATGAGAGCAAGGAAGGTTAATTTTCCTGTGTCCCCATCAGTTAGCGTTAGCTGCAATTTGCTGTTGTACCAAACACTGACAGCAGCACTGACAGCAACGTGAAACAACAGGGCTATGGGCCGAATTGTTGTACTGATGTTACAGTTCCATCAACCATTTACATCAACAAAAACTAGCTTAACCAACTAGCCCAATAGCTTTGGGCTTGTCAGCAGTTCTGAGAACAGTAGTTTAGAAATGGCCTACCAGGCGACTGGCCACACGGTTGATCATGATCCTCTCTGGAAGATCCATGGTGTTGGCAATGGTGAGCACTACCAAACGGGCATGGCGACGTGTCGGCCAATCAAACAGGTTGTACATCACATTCTGCTTCCTGGTCCACAACAAGTCCAACTGAAAACATGATAACGTGCAGTTGGTTATACATACACACAGCAGCACTATGACAGTTTTGTGTAATCCTACACAGCAATTAAATGGATACAGGACAACATACAAAAGGCACATTCAACATTACCTGACTTTATCAAGCCAGCAGACATTGATGCATTCTGGGTGGAAAATGCCAAAAATAACCAATAGGCAATATGAAAGGGCTTTCAAACCTGAATGCAGAGCTGGCTGCAGTCATTTGCAGCTGGCTGGATAAAGTCAGGAAATCCACCAAATAACAACCAAATCTGCCTAATAACATGCTGTCAAAAACCCCACATTACATGAGTTCTATTATTACCATAACTCCTCCTAGTTCTCACCTCATCAACCAGTAGGACAGTTGTTTCCTTCTTGGGGGCAGGATTACTGAATCGTTTCTCGAGAAGACTGGCTGCATGGTCCGGGGTGACCTTCTGATTGGTGAGTTTCTGTTATATGGCAACATTGCATTACCTTTTAATGGTTTTCAGATTCACTTGTATGCATTACCAAAAATGTCACTGATCCCAAGTCTGTATATGCTACAGTGTTATGAAACTGCTCTCATTAACGTACCCTTAAACCAGACAAAAATATTAGGAAGAATGTTTGTTTTCAACAACTAGAATTGAGTGGTATTATCTTTCATCATGCTGAATTTTTCACATTGCAGGCATTAAAACAGTTTTGCACAGCTGACACTGTTGTGCCTTCTGGAAGAGTAACCAATACCTGCAGGATCTGGACATAGGCTTGGTGTGGGTCAGTCATCTTCATGCCATTGATTTCAATATAGCGGAACTGTGGGATCTCATCCAGATCAGCTGCCTGTTGCAGTGAGCGGATCACTTCATGTACTGTGGCCGTCTTCCCAGTGCCCGGCACTCCAGAAATGTACATGCACCTACCAGTCAACAACACACACACACATATATATCACACACAAACACAGGCACAAACACAGGAATTACTGTGAGGAGCAGCACAATGCCACTCAACAACACACATATACACACAGTCACAACACAGACATTACTATGAGGAGTAGCACAGCGCCAGTGAACACACAAATACACAGTCACAAAACAGGCATTAATGTGAGGAGCAGCACAGCACCAGTCAACAACACAAATACACACAGTCACAAACACAGGCATTACTGTGAGGAGCAGCACAGCGCTACATAACGGCAATCCAAACACTACAGCCACACTACACTACAAATCAGCCTTACCCTCCAGTGCCGTCAATGATCTTGCTCTCCACAAAATTATAGACGTCCTGAAACTCCTGCTCCCGACAGGGCAGAGATTCAGGGACTGAAGACACGTGTAGCCTAGGAGCAACAGTGATGACTGTCAAAAACAATATCTATAGGGCATTTAAATGCCAAACTATTTTAAAATAGTGACATTTTCAAGAATTCATTTTCCCCTCTTGGGACAGCCACACATCTTGAGAGTCTGGCTATAGCACTCAAGTTAGATGTGCATAGCAGGTATTAGTATTCCATATTTACCACGACTCAATTAGGCAATTAGTTCCATCATTTAATAGCTACAGCATATCTAAAGTATCAATACATTTGCTGCTGCATATGCTGGCCATTTATTTAGTGGACATTCCTCACCTTGCGCGGGCTTCCTCCAGAACATTCCCTGGAGTTCTGGCAGGTTGACTTCGGCTAGGGATGGCTGGTGTTGCATGGCGAGGTGTTCGAGGAGTTCGGGGAGTAGAGGGAACAGCCTGCTTAATAAAAGAATTGCACCACAAGCAAAAAAGCGTCATCATTCGCATCTTGGACCTGAGATTTGAACATGAATGCCCTCAGTCTTACAGGCATGGCTGCCCAACCTTTTTGCTGGGAGTTTTGCGTGGGGTCCTGGTTGAGGGACGTGTTTTGTCTGCGGCCTGTGATGTGCGAGACCCGGTCAGTCTTCGGTTCTTGCGGGATACCACACGCTCGTCGTCACTCTCCACTTTGGCGTCCACTTCCTCATCGCTGCTGCTCTGAAGGTCGATTTTAGACGGAACGAAAGCATCGTCATCACCGTCCTCGTCGTCTAAGCTCATGGCATCACAAACATCGCTGACAAAACATTCAAAATCAAATCAGCACATTCAACAGTGACTTTGACAGATGTATTGAATCTTCCTTAGCAATGTCTGCTCTTAAACTCATGACAAAGATTTGTAGGACTGCCTTGCTCTAAGAATAAGAAGCAACATTCAGTCAGTGTTTTGGGTGACAACTATTCAGACAGGGCTAAGTGTATTACACTGGAGAAAAATGCAAAGAATGTCATATCTGTAGCCATATAGCTGGAGTTCCCTATATTTGTAAATGCGTCCATTAAAAAAAAAAAAAAAAGTTTTAATAGCCCTTAATATAAGCCAACCCAAAGGTGATGTATGTGGCTCCTTACAGTTGCTTCTTGATTTTTGAAGACACCATCTGGGCACACTTCCTCCGGGAGCGTGGGGTGGCAGTGGCCGGGACCGGGGAGTCCTCATGTTCCTCCTCCGCCCTGGCATGAGACAGAAAGGACAAGGTTGACTGGAGCTGCCCATCATACAGGAGAGAGTGGGGAGTGGGGTAGGGCAGAGATGCACTCACAGCACAGACAGGGACGGCTCCCTCAGGAGATCAGTGGAGCTCTTCCTCTTGGAAGGGGTCCTGGCCCTGGGAGAGAAATGGAGCAGAAAAAAAAGAGAATCAAATTTTGGAACTTTTTTGGTAACTGTGACTGCAAACAAACAAACAAACAAATGAATAAATACACACATAAATAAATAAGGGCAGCCTTGGCCTTAGGGCTTCAGGCTTGGAACAAGCATGTCTCATTTGTTTCATTACTACAAGAAGGGATGTAGGGACACAGATGAAGGATAGAGAAGAAAGGTCCGATAAACACAGTTACATGCTTTACGGAGACTACGGAAGCTTGTTCAGCAGAAACGCACAATCATTGGTTTCTTTCGAGTCAAAAAGGTGAAAATCCTCTCCCATTCTGTCGTCAACGTCCAATTCGACAAGTTTGTAGTGCTTTACAAGAAATAAGTTATATGACAGTTTATTATATAATGTAATTTATCTCTTGCACAAAACTATCATACCAGCTCTAACAAGAATTTTGTTTGTTTTGTCAACAGGTTACAACTGAGTTCTTAAAAGGTTAGTATTCTCTGCAATGCCCATGGATACAGGACAAAAGTAAACTGATGTCATCTAGAGCTTGGTTTAACTTTTTTCATTGAATTGAATTGCATTATGATACACAATAATACTTAGATGATTGTTATAGCCTATATGTGATGATGACAGCCTATGTTTGGTCAGATGTTTAAGAGAAGATGCTGCTGTGTCATCAGTGATCAATGTCTCTTAACAGTGATGAATTAATAAGAAGAATATCTAATTCCTCTCATCTGTCTGTCCTTGATTCCTCCATTCTCCCATCTTACCTTCCCTCTTTCCTTTACGGGAGGAGGAGCTAAGACAGAGGAAAGGATGGAAGGAAGGAAGGAAGGAAGGAATGAAGGATGGAGGGATTTAATAATGGTATGCACCCCTGGAGTTTCCGTAGAGTTCTGGTGGGGTGTCTAGGGAACTTTAATTCTTAAGAGGTGAGCACAAAACATGGAAACAACTCGATGATGACCAAACACCAGTGCGACTTCCCACTATTCACAGCTCTCTGACCTGCATGCCTTCTCTAGAATTGTGGACACTGGCAGTAGCAGTTCCTCTTCTTAAAGGTCCCATCTTATGAAAGTTAAAATGATGATGATCGTGAGAATATCACCTTTTCTGCTTTTTGCACATCTATCTGGATCTCTGGTGCTGCTAAACTGAGTTTGCAGAAACACAATTTAAATCGGAGTTTGCAGAAACACAATTTAGCACATTAGTGATAATTTACCAATGTCAGTTGCTTGCTTAAACCATCTGTTTACATTTCTCCCTGTCATCTACATCACTCACCATGGATCGTAACCCCATAGCGTAATCCCGCCCCTATTTTAAGGCAAATTTATTATTATTTACCAGAACCAGATCGGTGGGCAATAACAGAAACACTGCCCGATGCAGAAAAAAATCTTAACTGCACTGCTCAGAGAGTTAAGACAACTGTAACAAGCATGAGACCGAATAGGGCTAACTAATCAAAGAGAAAAGAGCATCTTCGAGCAAAATTTGAAGATTTTTTCACTCCAATTATACTTGTTGTCTACATTAGCAAGGAGATATAGGACAGGCACTGTCTAGCAGGCATAGCTTTCAAATGTGTTTGTATGCAGTCTGCCTACAATCAGAGCCCATTTGCCCATTTGACTGAGAGTGAATGGTCAAGCTTAACCATATATACTGCAACAGTCACAGAGTGACTGAAATGTTTCTACTGTTCATAGCAGTGTGTTTAAGGGCTTTTTGATATAGACATAAAGTTTTTTTAACAGCAATATCCATCCCATCGTGATTTAATTTAACTAGCAAAGATAGCTAATATTTAAAGTTCTCAGTCTCAACGTTCTCTAAACGATCAGCTAAGTGAGGTAGAGTAATGTAGCAAAAATTACAGGAAAAGACCAAGATCTTGCTGAGAAACACCACTGCTAAACCCATAACACCAGTGTGACATCGTCAGTGCACCGATCCCCAGAGAGGACTCCCACTCACTGCCTCTTCAGACTGCCTCTCCTGGGAGTTGCCCTCCTCCGCTGGGGGGTTGGAAGCACGGCTGCTCCCTCATCAGCAGAATCCTCCAGAGGACATACCCCTAGACTGAATATTTAGATAACAGTTTTGTACAACTGGATTCTTCCCCTCCTCTGCAATGGGAGTGAGATAGAGCTAGTAAAGCATGATGCCTTCATTATGCTAGACTATCAGTCTAGCATAATGATACTACCACAATACTACCACTAACAATACTACCACTCAAATTAAAATGTAAACACCATTTCATTATTGTCTGTTATTCTCTGCACCCTGTATACCAAATCTATCTGTGTGTCCACAAGCGCCCACCTTGTTGAGTCCTGGGTGTCCAGAGCAGTAGGTGTGGGCTTATCAGGACTCTGGCTGAGTGGCTGGAGAGAGAAGTCATCATCATCATCGTCGTCCTTCTCCGCTTTACCAGTCCACTGTTTGACACTGAGTGGAGTCAGGCGTATGGTGAGCTTCAGTGGGCGTGGAGGAGAGGTGTTGAGCTCCTGGGCCAGATCATCATCAAGGAGCTCCCCTAGCACGTCGTCCCTGGTCATTTTCTTTCCTGGACCTAAACACACAAGCAACAGTCAATACAGACCCCCTGTGTAAGAACATCCATTTAGCAGAACATTCGCCAATGACCAAAGGATTAAGATTCCTAATACATCCAGGATGTTTCATATCTGCTGTACAGAAATTAGTGCTTCACTAGCAATGTGACAGAACTGAGAATGATCATGGTCTGATCTATGGCATTGTGATTTGTTAATGATGCTTTACTTGCAGCGGGACCTATACTTCACTGTGTAAGTACACTGCTGCACTGATGGGGGTGGTGGAGGCCTGTTACTCACTGCTGAGCTCCAGTTTCTTGCGAATGGCTGGATCAGACGAGATGCGCCCGCGTCTCTTCCCGCTCAGCAGCTTGGAGGCCGAGAGTTTGGAGGCCGAGTGGATGGACTCGGCCTCACGGCTGTTCCTCCTACCCGTGCTCATGCAGCGACGGGTGTAGGGGGTCTGGCTGGTGGCAGAGCTAGCCCGCTTCATGACCATGGGGTCTGGCGTGGGTAGCGCGCGTGGTGTGGTGCCTCGAGCTTTGGGGGTTGTTGGTGGAGTTAAAGTGGGACTCATTTGTACAGGAGACTGAAGTAGCTGCTTTGGTGGGGTCATGGCATTCTGGAATGGCTTCATGAGATCTGGGTCAAACAATCTGAAGGTCTTGGTGTCCCATGACAGTTTGACAAAGAGAGTGTCTTTACCCTCACTGTCAGGGAAAGGAAGCTCTCCAGCAATATGCTTCACCTGTGGATGAGTGAGATGGACATCTCATATGGTCACGTAATCCTTGATAATAATATCCAATGTCTATACAAGAGATATCTTATCCTCTAGTTGTTACTTTTTATGACATCTCATTTGTCACAAACCGTGAGAAATACAGACTAAAATAGGCAAAACAAAACACCATGCTGCTTCCGAAAATATTTTGAGGCAGTTTTCAGCCAGGTTCAGAGAAAAACCCGGCTGAAAACTGACTAACACCACAATTCAGTAAAGTATTCAAGTAACAATGACAAAGTCTGACATTTGGCATGAGAGACACAGAGGTTAATGATCCAACATCTAACAAGCCAATCTTACAAGCCTAATTTGAAGAATTCCCACTCTAAATACACCCATATTAGCAAGGATTGGACCAACACTGTTATTGTAACACTACTGCTCTAAAGGGGACAGAAACAGGGGAAGGGAAAAGATGTGATAATTCCAAATCTGAGAGGTATTTCAGCAAGCTGCTTCAGACATGTGCATGTGGAGCTCATAGACCTGTTAACTCTCAACTTGCATATTGCAAGCAACATTTTTTAGAGTGAAAATCAAAATATGTAAGAGATAAAGCACTAGAGAACTATCTGCCAATGATGATAAATTCTGTTTCTTTAACCAGTGAGTCTTTATACTTTTAAAGAAAAGATCAACAAATGTATGCTTCATTATCATTTTCTCAACTGACCTCAACTGTGCCCAAAATGGTCTCTGCATCCACCTCGCTGTCACACGAGGAGTCACTGTAGTAAAAGATCTCCTGAGGATGCGGAGACCTGCCGAGGAGCTTTCTCTTGTTATGAGGGACCTCACAGTACCGTATGTACCATTGCACCTTGGCCCTCTTCACTTTACTGTCCTCTGGAAAGCAAAGGAAATACATCAGGACTCAAGGTTTCTAACCTGAGATGAGCTATGCGTTTTTGTGTAAAGTAATAGATATGACAACTACTGCTACCATCACTGTAGAACTTCAGAAGTTGAGCCACATATGGGTTGTCGTCATCATCGCCTTCAATGAGAATGTACTGACCCAAAGTAACAACCGTTTCTACAGGTCTTCCTTCCACTTGAATAATCAATGATCTGCAAAGCAAAGAGTGATTAAGTACTGATCCCTGACAGTAAAGTATACTTTATAACATTGTAAGACGAAGGAAGTCAGAACAACTGCAAGGGCCTTGTTGGAGCATTCCATCCAACATTATTATTGCCATGAGGTCGGGGGGCAATTTATTTTCAGGGGCCCCCAAATTTCTAGCCTTTTAGGTATATAACACTATTCTGTTTCCACTACAAAATCGTGCAATGTTCACGTTAGACATAAGGCAGTTGTCTTACTCATAAAACTTTCTGTTCAATTTTCTATCAGCATGTATGGGTGTACTTTTCCATTTGTAGCTCCTCTTCACTCGTAGCCGTGTAAAATATCTGCTCATGTTGCAACCCTACAGGATAAGAGGATGCAGTTACAAACACTGTGTTTAACACATTGCTACTTCTAAACACAACCAGATAGCTCGCCTGCTAAGTATATGTTAGCCCTATATGTTCATTTTAACTGGCACTGAATGCCATGATCACACACACAGAGAAACCATAGCGGACATCTTATGTTTCGCCCGATAAAATAGAACCATCTTCATCAACACCAGTCACTTCACAACATTACCCAGAGGCATTTAACAAAAAGATGATCATATAAAAGCAGTTCCGAATACCATGAATGTTTTTTTCCCTAAATTAAAGCTAACATTAGCTGCCTAGCCTGGAGAGACAAATTTGATGAGAAAAAGTACTTACAGTTAGAACGAATGTGTCAGTCGGGTAAAACTGTTAGATATGACGAATAAATGTAACAAAGAGTACTCGTTTACTTCAAGTGGCATCCACGGGTTATCTTGTCTTGTTCAATGGTCGACTCCAACGTTACTCTTTTCAATGAGGTGTCATTTAAACTCGGACTCTCCGACGCTAGATTTTCGCGCGCAGATTACATCCACCTTTCATCTGATTGGGCATAAAGTATTATGCACCCGCCCACTTGAAAACATCGGAAAGTGTAATCAGTTGACCCGGAAGTTCTTGACTTTCTCAAAACGCGTTCCATTCCCATTGAAAATTTTCTTTGGAAATGGCAAACCGGACAGTTAAAGATGCCAACAGCATACATGGAACAAACCCACAGTATCTTGTGGAAAAGATCATTCGGACCCGTATCTATGAGTCTAAATACTGGAAAGAAGAATGCTTTGGACTTACCGGTCAGTGTTGTTATGCTTTGGCTTGCTGTGCTAAGCATGTATATTAACGTTAGCCAGCAACGTAGTCTACAAAGTAACTAACTTAAGATCAAATGTGGCGACATGCACTTAATAAAGAATTCTATAGTACTTTAAAGTACTATACTGCAGTTAAATATATGTTGATGCATCTGATACATTTGAAAATACTACAAGTAATTAACATCGTCTGTTTCATCTGATTTCTTCACCAAGCCGAGCTTGTTGTTGACAAGGCCATGGAGCTGAAATATATTGGTGGGGTTTATGGTGGTAATATCAAACCGGCTCCGTTCCTGTGCTTGACCCTCAAGATGTTACAGATTCAACCAGAGAAAGATATCATCGTTGAGTTCATTAAGAATGAAGATTTCAAGTAAGCACTGTGGCAAACATATTGAAGTTCTGTTGATGTAAAGTTTGACAGCTCTCTCAGGCCATCTTTGTAAAAACTATAACTTAAGACCCACTGGAATCTATGACTTGAGATTCAGCTGTGGTACTACGATTGTATAATAACGTCAGCCTTATGTTAGTTATCACAAACACACACTCTGTTTTACAGGTATGTTCGTCTGCTTGGTGCAATGTACATGCGGTTGACTGGCACCTCAGTGGATTGCTATAAATACTTGGAACCATTGTACAACGACTACAGAAAAGTAAAAATGCAGAACAGAAATGGAGGTATTTCTATTTAGCTTACATTTTTAATAAAACACGTCTGTTATATCTCTCCACCAACCTTATGTATGTCAAAGTTATTCAAAAAGTTTTGACTTCTTTTGACTTTGACTTCTACAGAATTTGAACTGATGCATGTTGATGAATTTATTGATGAGCTGTTGCATGGTGAGAGGGTCTGTGACATCATCCTTCCTCGGCTTCAGGTCAGTTTCTATGGTTGCCTTGTCCATCCCAGTGCAGCTTCTATGACTACTCAAAAATTTGTTCAATTTGTTCTTTTTTTTTTGGAAAGTTTGTCACATGAACTAGTACTGAAGTGTAACTTGTGCATCAAATACAGAAAAGGCAGGTCCTGGAGGAGGCAGAACTGCTGGACGCACGAATATCTGCCTTGGAGGAAGATCTGGATGAAGTTGAGAGCAGTGAAGAAGAGGATGAGGATGAAGAAAAGGTATTAATCATAGGTCACAGAAAAGGCAAAGATTCATAACATGTACTTTAGCAAAAGAAGACAGAAATGAGGGCAAATGATGGCCCATCCTGTGAAATTAAGAAGGATGCAAAAGTGTTTTATGTGTTAGTTTGAAAGAGTTGTCGATGTTATTCATTATGAATTTGAGTTTATTTTGTTAAGTGTACTGGATGACCTCCAGAATTAGCTTCATTTATGTGTCAGTTTGCATTGAATATTGTAAGAGGCATGCCCAGTTGACTTATTTGATTTCATACACTTAGCTGTCACATAAATGGCCAGCAAAGCCCTGGATTTAAATATACTGGTCCCAAGCAGTGATTGATATTTGCATTGTGTAATTTTTAAGCAACTGTTGAATACCATGTGGATTTGGGAGAGAGCAGGTATAATGCTGACTCTGCACTGCCCATTCTAGCCTGAGAGAGTGCTCACTCCTGAACCACACAGACGGGGTTACCGCGACAACGATCGGCCGCGCCGCTCGCCATCTCCTCGCTACAGACGCAGTCGTTCACCAAGAAGGTTAGGTCCTTGTGCTTACTCCATACTGCCTTATCATATTACCAACTCTGTATCACATATTATTATTCTGATATAACTTAACTATTTTGAATCTAATGCTGACTTTCTTCTGTCTAGGAGGAGCAGATCCCCAAAAAGACGGAGGTAAATATGGCTTTTCTTTCTCATAAACATGCTAACCCTTTAAAAAAAGTAGAAATCGCTTGGAAAAATTGTAAGAGTGTGATATTAGGAAATATATTGGTAAAATTGTTCTATCTGTGGCGAGACGCTGTGTTTATTTTTAACTATTATTATTTTATTTCAGTCCGTCACCAAGACGTGAGCGGGACCGGGACCGTGAACGTGACCGCCACCGCAGCAAAAGCCCACGGCGACATCGCAGCCGCTCTAGAGAAAGACGCCACCGCTCCAAATCTCCAGGTACAGATGCAAAGAGACCATCAGGTATTTCAAACTGACAGTTTGTGTTTCTTCACTCTTTATAATCCCAAGACCACTAAAATATATTATGTTAACCAGATGGCTGTAAAGTGGAAAAAGGCTGAATGTATTGTTTTTTTTCTCAACAGGCCATCACAGGAGTCACAGGCATCGCAGTCATTCAAAATCTCCAGACAGGTAAGGGAATACAGCTGAAATATTTGAACACAATCATATTCTTTTCTCCATGTCACTTTAATATGTTGTGAAGTACTGACATGATTTCTACAATGTTTTTATTGTTGTTTAATTTCTACATCAGATCAAAGAGGAGTCATAAGAAGAGAAGAGATTGATTTCTGCCTCTGCTCCAGACTGCTTTCTGTTTTCAATTTCTACAAATGGTCTATTGTACCTTCTTTATTTCCTCCAAAATCAAAACTTGGTAGTCTGCATTTGTACAGTTTTTACTTCAGTATAGTCTTTTTGTTGTTGCAAATCATTTAAATACAATGTCTGAGAAGTAAGATAAGATAATAGTTTTTTCTTTTTAAGAGGATTTTCTTGACAGTAATGGGTAATTGTTTTCTGAAATGTGAATTCAGCAACATATGGAAGGTAGTGTTGTGCGATCAAGCAAATTTATAAACTGAAGTGGTGAGAAACATATTTGTAATGGCAAAATATACTGTATGATTGATTTTTTTTTTTTTTTTGGCAGTCAGCAGGCTAGCCCAAACAATAAACCCATTTTAAAGTTAGAGACGTTATTGGCTTGTATTTATAGATTGAATTTGGAGTTGTACAAACATTGTAGCGCTATTTCTGTGAAAATCTGAAGGTAATTTAACAAGTTAAACGATGATCAAATGCATATCTATTTCTGCTGTTGACAGCACATTTTCAGGCTCCTTTTTTCTTTAACTGAAAATTGGTACGCTGTCGAACCAGAGGATGTATGTTTTTCCCTAGATTCTCAAAAAAATCTTCACTTGACTGTATTTGCTGTGCAGCAATGATCTGAGTCAGCATGGCATTTTCAATAGCTTCAGATTCACAGGGACTGTGCCTGACCCAGTGACTGACATTCCTGTTGGGCTCAACGATCAGTAATCCTGGTGCATGTGTTCTAGCAGAGGGAGGTATCTCTTTGATGTAGCGACGCAGGTAACCGGTGTACCTCCGGACAAGACTTGGAAAACCTGTGCTGTAGGACAGTCGCAATGATTCTGCAGAACCCTGGGGAACTGAGCGTAGACGGATTCCATGGATCCTGATATGTAGATGCATGGCAGCCCCATTCAACCACAGTTTTATGGCACGTGAGTTTAACTGACGTTGCAAAGTCATCCTTTCAAAAAGGTCAATGAGTTCAAACTTAAGTTCTTGGTCACAAAGCTCTGTTATGTCAGCCATCCCCTCACTGTCATTGACAACTTCAGGCACCCTCTTCAGATACTCACCAATTATGCTACCGATCGAGGAGTCACTTGTCCCTAACATTCTCTGGACAGAGTCCGAGGTTGTTTGACCCAGGATGTCATTGGACACTGCATCCAAGAAAAATGACAGTGCTAAGGCCACAACTCCTACATTCCCAAAGGTCACCTTGGTCCCCCTGAATGTATTAGTCAGATTCTGGTTGAACACAGACAGTTGCTCAGTGGAGAGGCGTTGCTGGATGCCTTCATAGTGGTTTGTCAGCACAGTCCCAGAGTTTAGAGAGAGGTAGTTAGCAAGAGTCCTGTCAAGAGAGATATCTGGAATGATGCCTCCATCCTGGGCCACTGAGTACAGGTTATGCATCATCTCTGAGGAAGGACTGCAAGCATTATTGCCCATAATTATTCTCTTGCAACAACTAGCTTGTGAAAAATCTGGGTGTACCTGTTGAGTTTTAAAACCAGATTGCTGTCTGAGGCCATGAAAGGAGGACTCTGATCTGGCTTCGGTAAATATTTGTTCATTGTGTTAAACATCGAACTGGAAAAAGAGGTCAGTGTCTGCTGCTCGATAGTAAAGGAATGGGTATAACTCAATCCTGTAATAATAGCCTGTGCATTAACTACTCTCAATGACCACTACAGCCTATGAAATCACAAGAATTCCAGGAGGATAGTGTGCAAAGGTTTTCATTTACTTCATAGGCCTGTCCCTTCTCCGCATGAGGTTACCACAAGGCTTTTCTAGCCACAATTTACATACTCTTCTGCAAATGAGGAACATTAAGATAAGAATTAGCCATAGTTATTCTCTCATTTATTCTGTTATTTATTCAAATGACTGGGAAACGTGTCCACTTAAAGATTAAATGGAAGCGCTTGCAATGAGTGTCACTCAAAATAGGAAAAAGGCAGTTTTTACCATCATGACAGTACCCAAGTATTTTAAGTATGCCATTAAATATGCACAGTGTAATAACAGTTACTACTGACTTAAACCCTAAGGTTGTTCCCATTTATGCACACTGGTACATACTACATAGTTTACCAGTGGGTGAAATGTTGAATCCTATGACTAATAGTTACACTCCCGTGTGCACCCTGTTTTCTCTCAACGTTGAAGCATGTTGTATTGTAAAACCCTTAAGAAACAAAGCAACTTGTAAAATGAATCATGCACGCACCCTTTACAGATACACATACAAAAACAGACAGAGGAAGAAACAAAAGTCCCAGTATCTTGCCCAACATATGCTTCTTTATGAACACAAACATACCTCCATGTTTAACTTACAAAATTCAAGAAAAATCATAGCTGAAACAGATGACCTCAATTTTTGTGGATCACAATCATATCCAACATCACAAAAAATATATAGCTCAAATTGAAGGGGAGAACACACCAACAGGCTGTTCAGTAAACCTCCCATCATTTGACCATAAACTGTAATGTACCTAAAACTCTAAATTTACTGAAACGAGTCCTATGAAATGGCCACTGATGGTCACTGCAACTTTGCACCAAATGTGCATACACCTTAAACTTTTATAAAAATGAGCAGGAAGATAAATCTTACTAATCCTGTTGAACACGTCACCACTGTCATGAGGTGGAGGATAACTAAATATCTCATTATCAACGAAATGTGAATACCTTTACAAAAACATAATGTAAATCCTGGTGTGTGCACTTTGCTGATAAAAAAAAAATCATATAAACAAGAACACTTTCAACAACATAATACATCTATCCTGTTCTTGGTAGACATGCAACAAAATGAACTGGATTCATGAGTCAGCGCTTGAGAGATGGGATCTTATTCTCTGGACCCTATATGCGAGCGGATCCATCTGTGTCCAAAAGTACAATGCAGCAAGAACTACAAAAACAAAACTCCATCACACAGAAAAAAAAACTATGCATGGTCAGGGTCAACACATTGTGCAGACGTCCCCTAAAGACTACTACTTGGCAGTTCACAGTGTCTCCATGGGTCTACTACATAACTGGCAGTGAAAATATAATCATATAGCGCCTCCATGTGCTCAAGACTGGGCAGTTAAGCTGAGAAAGGACACACTGAGCCTGAAGGGAAGCTTGTAAAAGTAACAACAACAAAGGAAAAATAAACAACTTAAAAAATAGATATCCTGTTGTCATTTCATCCCCAAAAATCCTGCTCCTCTATATTGTGCAGCAGTTCAGTGTTCAGGCACCGCTTCCGGACCATAGAGCTGGATGTGCAAGCCTTTTTCTGTAACATGCTCAATCGCTCATTTGTGCCTGCCCTTCCACCTCGCTTTTCATGTCCCCCAACCTAGCTAGTGTCTCCAATTCCAGTCATGTCTATGAATCATCATTCATCTCCTGGCTGTCGGTCCGGGCAATTTTTCGGGGTGGTGGTGGGCTTCCCGTCTCCCCTTGCTCCTGTTCACGTTTCTTGGCAGCATTCTACATTTTAATTGAATTAACACATTTGTCAGTTAGGCATCATAAGTACATGCCGGTGAATAATGTGTCTGTATAGGATGGTCTTGGACGTACCTTCTTATCCCACTGCTGGTGAAGGTAGCGCAAGAGGATATTTGTTTTTTCTGTCACAATAACTGTGGAGAGGAAATACATCTTAAATAAGACAAACATCACTATTAGTTTATAGAGGCAGCAAGAAGTTGTCATATTCCAATGGACCTTCACGACAGACATTTTGAGCAAATCCACAATTTGATTCTAGATATACCTACTCTGTTCTGAAGGGTATTCTCGTGTTGGAAGGTAAACAGATGGCCTTCTATTCTGTAAAGAGAAATACATGTGCATATTTGACACCCAAGGTGCACAGCCATTAACCCTCGACATGAAAAGAAATATGGCTAATTATGAATTATACACCCTTACCGATGCCCTGCACACAGAGTCTGCATGAAACCTGCTGAAGTTGCTTTTGTTGTACACAGGAAGACCCTTCAAAAAATCTGCCTGCAGGAAAAAAAAATGATGTAATTCAATGAGGCTGAAAAGCTCCAGAGGACCTTCGTGACTTTCCTTGCATCGTATAACATATACCAGAGACCAGGCAAATCACAATGAATAAAACGCTTGTCGAGGCAGACACATAAAATACAAAATACAGATATAGGCTCATTTCCTTTAAATTCGTCAGATTTCTTAAAACGACACATTATCCATCCTATCCATAAAACATGGGCGTTCCCTGGCTGTCTGCAATCCTTTGACAGGCTGTAAATAGGCTGCAATTCGTAACAGCACAGACTACTACAAATAAGATTCTAACGTTGCATAAAATAATAACTTTACATTATTGTGCAACGATGTGTTGATGGTTTCAATGACTAAACTAACATGGCTTGCAGTCAAATTGGTATATTGCACCAAAGCGGTTAGATTCATCTATTATTGTTAGCATAGTCCTCAGAGCAGTATTGGGACGTGAACTGTTGCTGGAAACAAAATGACTACCGTTACAACGTTATTTAGCAAAACTGCAAACTAAATAGTGAGAAATAAACCCACTATGAAAAACACATTGGGTAACGTGAATAGCTAGCTAAGTATCTAGCTAGATTTCTAGCCAACTGGCTAACATTAACACGTTACCTTGTCCATCTTGGTTGTTTGCTTATGTCCAGATAATGAAATGCAGATTCTCCCAAGGTTGATGCCACGATACACAAGCCAGTGTTTTAAGGCCACGAGGCTGTACCTAATTTAAAATATTTACTGAATGCCAACTGTAATCCAACTACACGGCTACTACACTATGCTAGTGATAACGTTAGGTAGTTTAGCAGTCAACATGCTAACTACGTCAACATAGCAGATAGCTTGCTAAATTTAGAGGCTCTCAAAAGCTATCTCTTACTTATGTAAAACTAACAATCATTATGCATCCATAGGTCATTCTATGTGTTTAATACAGTAGTATTTCTCATTCCATAGATATTTATTTTTACCACAACACCCACCATTTTTCCAGTCTGGTCAACGCAAACAAACTCTACACCCTCCTAGACTTTTCATTGGACCTGATCAGTGAAGACTACTGTTCTCTTATTGGCTGTGATACAATAATCCCGCCCCATAGATAGGTTGACTTAATCTCCCTCTCTCCTTGTCCCCCTTGTTCTCTCGATCAAGGATATTCTGATACAGATTTCCTCGAAAATGTCTTAAAGCAGGAATTCTCAGACTTTATTGGGCCAGGGAACCCTCATGGAGCAGACTTGTTTTTCAAGAACCCCTCATAATCGCAACAAAAAATAACTTTATAAGATTATAGCCATTTGTTCTTTCAGATGCTTTAAAACTCTTATTCTAAAAACATATTTTGCTAATACCGCAACAATTAAATTAAAATTAATAGGCATGTTATTGCATTTGGCAAAACTTGACAGTGCAGGAGCAGATTTACAATGATTTTTTTTTGGTTAAATATAGGCCTACTGTGGTAAAAAAAAAAAAAAAAAAAAAAAAAAAAACAGTTTGTTTCACAAAGCTAATAATAATTATTTATTTTTCCTTGCAGTTAATGCTAATACCGAAGCTTTTAACAGGTTGATGTAATGTATCGTGTTGGCTAATTTGTCACTAGGGTTAGGGTTAGGGTTATGCTGGTGGGAGTAATGATCTCAATTCGATTGAGTTCTATACTGATCTCCAGCATTTTTCTCCCCATTAGACAAGTTTATATTTTTTCACGGACCCCCCAGCAACATGCTGCGAACCCCTGGGGGTTCCTGGACACCATTTTGAACTTCTCTAAGTAATAGGCCTAAGTAAAGAGAACGCATTGAGATTCTCACTGAGTTTAGTGTCAGTCCTAACCTAACAGAGTGACATATTGACTTTGATACAATGTAATTATAAGGGATATATATATATTGAATGTTCTGGAGCAGTGATTACCAGACTTTTAACTGCCGTGTATCCTACTTTACCGAGTACCGCCTGCCTGTGGTTAAAGTTCCCTATTGACATTGCAGTGAATGAACAATCAAGTGCATCACATTTCTCTTTGTGTCTCAGTATTTTAGACATCTTCGAAATTTAGGTTATCTGACACAGTTGTACAGCGTAACCGTTTGATCCACGTTGAAGTTTTTATATATATATATATAAACGGATTTTTTGGAATTTTTTTAATGATGTGCAGTTGATGTGTTTTTGAAACACGTCGCTTGAAAATGTGCCCCTTCTCCATTTGGTGGCAGCATACTGCTGCAAAGGAAAGTGTAGCAAGTCGATTATTGACAGACTTTGGCTGGAGCGTTCTCATGAGATTGAAGTCTCAACAGGCCGCGAATAAACTCAACAATCCAGCATGTGTCATCGGTGTTTGCCACAGTCTGTAAACAGCTTATTAAAATACTTTATATTCGCTACTTTAGTTTATCTAATGCTGTTTGTTGTGTTTTCCTGAACTAAAGAAATTAATAGTCTTCTGCGAGTACTACCATACCAGTTGCCAGTTGATGCAATGAATTGAATGGATGACCGAGGGATAGCTGAGGTTTACAGAATGGAGTTTGTTGGTGGGTGTAAACAAGTAGAAGGATTTTGGTATGAATAAACAGCGTGTTGGATTCTCGCCACAAAATAAGACAGGTCCGCCTCTAACAGAAACGCTCTAATCCTAATGGCTCTTGCTGATGTCACTCAAATACCTTTCCATCCATCGGGAAACCTGGGATAAACGATTCGTCAGTCTGGTTACGTCTGCACGAAATCTCTCCTCCCCCTGGTTCCAGTGACCTGCCAAATTGAGTGTACGTTACATTATTCTGAAAGTGCGGACAGTCGTTTGTTAACTAAAGCTTAGCTTTGGGTTTGTGGAGAACCTGATCATATATGATACAGACTGTTCGATAGTATTAATTTGCTAGCCAGCATACGGCTAGCTGGCTAGCCATTACACGCCAGCTGCTGGTTAGCAAGGCAGTTAGCTTCAGCCTACGGAGTTCGTATTACTCTAAGAAACTACTCAGCAGTTTGTTATTCCAAGACTCTTAAAAGTGCTGTTAAATAATATACGAAGATGAGAATTATGCTGGATTTCGAAGAATGTCTCAAGGACTCTCCACGGTTCAGGTAAGCAATATGTCACCAATTTTGTTATTTTGGAGAAATTAAGAAATACACTAGGCGTTGATTGCATGCACAGTGCCAGAAACGAAAGTTATTCCATAAACAGGTATTCTAATGGTGTATATTTCACCTCAATTCTAATGAATCAACATTAGTAGTACTCTTAGGGAGCATCGGAGAGCACAAACAAGTGCTATAAATGTATTATCTAAGATATATGTTGTTAAGTTGAAGGTTTTTGAAGTGCTGTAGATTGTTGGCACAAAAACTACTGTACCACGTGATGTCATCTCAATGTTATGTTTGCGAAGTTTCTTTGTGTCTACTGAATGTTACATAGTAAAAATTTGCGTTGTGGTCTTTATCTTGGTAGAGGTACATGTGAAGCAATTTTCTCCCTCGATTGCAAGTTAAGCCTGACAATTTAGCACACTCACATTATTTAGCTGTGCCTTCCTGAAGTGCCTTAATATTTCTGTGCATCATTAGTTTTAAAAAACAATTTGGCTATTGACAAGATATGAAGGATGAGAAAACATTGATTAAAACAATAATTAAATTGTTTGCAGTGATAGAAAAATGGTTTTATGGAGTAGGCTATCTGTTGAGAAACAATATTAATAGTAAGGTCACTTAAAAACTGCATTTTCATACCAACATGATGTTTTATAAGCAATTTCTACTCTGTTACATCTTTGCTGTAACCATCAGTGCCTTCCAGAAAGGCCAGTGCAACGGAAATCTGTTTGTTTGTGCTCCACACAGACATAGGCTTTTCAAGCTTTGTGAAAGTCGCCCCTCCCTCTCCTTCCTCACTCCATCTCTCTCCCATGTACAGAGCAACATCCTCTCTCTGAAAATGAGGAGCAGATGTTAGAAAGTTGTTTGCAGGAAGCTGGATAGAGACATTTTCCTTTCTTCTTTCGGAGGGTGTATCTTTACATATCAGTCAGGCTTTGAGTTAAAAGGAAAAAGAAAGTGATACAGGAGAGCTTGTGACGATGCAGAGGGCAATGTAGAGGTTGGACTCCAGCAAACATGTTAGCACAGTCTAGAGCTTATTGCATTTCAGTGCTACTCACCATTTTGAATGTGTTCTATGTGTTATGGTTGGGCTGAGGAGCTGTATTATAATATGATTTCCTCACTAGCTGCGCTGTGATTGATTATAGGTGAAAGAGAGGTTCTTTGAATCAGACAGTATTGTGTTCTACAGAATTTTGACCTAGTGTGCAACTCTTTCCAAATACTACCTTGCACTCTTGACACTCCCCCCTTGTGTTTAATTTGGCAGAGAATAGGAAAAATAAATAGTTATGTCTGAAAAAATGACTTGCTTCTTACATTGGGGCAGTATGGAACGTCTGTAGCTTTTCTGACATCTGTTTTCATTTGTGTGTCTGCTTTCAACTCTCGGCCAAAAAAAATTATAAAGCTTCTGAGTGGAGAGATTTTTATGCTTGCCCTGAAAATGTGACACACGGCTGGAGAGCACATTAGTCGATTTTCCTCTGTGTGTTTGGTGGGTCTCTTTCAGATGGAAATGAAGCTGGCCTTTTTACAATCCTTGCTCTTTGTGTCCAAAATCAGCCAGAGTCTGAGTCTGAAAAGGCGTGATGGGTTTACAAAGGTATGGGGTTGTTTAAAAAGAGATAACTGACTCAACTTTAATCAGTGTGCCTCTAGTCAGTGACTTATCTGAGTAAAAGTTTAAATTTAGGCTGGTTTAAAAGTGTTTGGAGAGGATTTTGTTGAATAAAAACAAGGCTATCTCTGCTAGGCATGGAATGTTTACTATATGCTACCCTTGCTGAATCTGAGGCTTAGCCTACGTCGTCCCCTGGAGACAACCAAGAGCTTTAAACTTCCTTCTCAGCTGAACTGAAAAGACAACCTGAACTGCTTGTCCCTTTCTTGCTGGTTCAGCACCAAACTGAGAGAGTTCCCTTGACAATATTTACATTAGAAGAACTCAACCAGAGGTTAGGCTTATGGTCTTATTAAATCGGATGCTCTTTTGTTCCTACTCTTTTTCACTGTTATTATCTATGCTTCCCTAGTTATGGCGATGCAGCCTATATTAGTGTTGGCGATGTCCACAGGAAATGTTTGATAAACACAGCCTTGTGTTATAATGGAGCACTTCACTGTACCATCCCCCCTCTAAAAAACAAAAATACTTCATGAAATGAAGCCTGAATACTGCAAAATGAAGATCTTTGTCTACACCATACCAAGTGTAAGTGAGCAGCCAATGTATACATCATGATTATGGCGGGTGGGTTGTAGGCTAAATAAAATGATGATTAGCCTGTTAATGATATAACATGACTGAAAGGTTTGTTATCATGATGGTATGGTCTGATCTTAAATGAGTTGTGGACTGGTTTTCCCTGACACAACCACAAAAGATATCCACTGCTACTCACACATACAATTACCTCACCCCCCTCTTTAGACCTCCTACCTGATAGCTCCTTAGGAGTTCTCTACACACTGACAAACATATCCCATCCAAAACACCCCCTCCCCATCCCTCTTACTCATTGGAAAAATGAATGATCTCATCAGAGTGATGTGGTCTCTCAAAAGCATCCAATTCTCTCATAGCCCTCATAGTGAGAAGTTTTACCTCACTGGGAACCCCCACCACCACCCGACTTCTTCAACAGGGTGGCTTTTCCCAACAATGGCAGGAAGAGAGCCAAAACAAAGGGGCCTGGCTTAGGCCCGTGTTCAAGTCCACATCAGCATGTGAGGGAAAGGCCATTGGTCCAGCACACATCCCTTCTCTCAAAGTAGGAATGCGTGTCCTGGTGCCTGATCCTGAGGGATAGCATATCGCCTTTCCAGCTGGCAGGGAAAATATGTGTGTGTGTGTGTGTGTGTGTGTGTGTGTGTGTGTGTGTGTGTGTGTGTGTGTTTGTGTTTGTTTTTCACTCCTGTATTTCAGAGAGGTATGTGGAGTTTTTCAAAGTTCTTCAAGATTGGTGTTTGAGATAAATCACTAGGAGTGTGTGTGTGTGTGTGTGACAAACCTGTTTGACTACATATTCCTCCCATGATCCTGGGACGTACAGTATGGGTCTAATTCTTGGGCTAGTACCAGCAGACTGAAAAAAGCCCAGCGAAAAGCTCTCTTTCGTAATGTATTCAAATAAGACTTCTAAGGCTTGTCTTTTGGTAATACCGATACTGATACTGTACAGCCAGCAGTTTTAGAGCTGGAGATCATTATCATATTTCCATGCTTCCATAGGATGATGAGGAGCACCAATTTAAAGCAAGTACTTTAAACAGACTAGTCCATCTGTGTTTTGCAAGGGCTTCACTCATGCTTCTGAACATATAACACCACAAACTGTACCGACAAGGACAAGTGCAACAGGATCATTGGGATCATTTTCAGAGAGATTTTTACAATGATAAAAGGCTGACAGCCAATCAGAAACCTTGGAATTTTAGAATTAGAATTTAGAATTGGTTCTTTCACATAAGGACAGACTTATGTTATTGTTGGTCAGTGTGGACAGAAATATTGTTGTGTTTACACTTATCTTTATAGTTATCGTTCCAGGTGTGAACGACCTTTTATGGTTACTTTGCTGCATTAGGCTTAGTAGTCAGACTGATTTTACTGGTAGTCCAAAGGAGGTCACAAAGAGGCCGGCCTTACTGGAAAGGTCGTAGCTGACTTATGGAGTGTTGAAATTGCTGTTTTGAAAGTAGTCAGCAAAAGTCTGCAAACCAGAGCTGAGGGGGGTTTTATAGGAAGTGCATTTGATGGGGAAAAGGCCCTTTCTCTTGTCTGACGTGTCTGACAGTCGGGCACGTCACGTCCTCATCACAGATACCCCTCTGCACATTATGCCTAGAGTGGATTGATGAAACTGGCCATTGTGCTTCTTACTTGCTTGTACACAGACCATTAACCTGCATTCTGTTTGATTGCTCTCACTGTGCCAGTAGTACCCAACAGATAAATGAATCAGTCTAAAGGAGAGACAGCCCTTGAGGGCAAATAGCAGAGCTCAAGTCCCAGATTAGTGCTTGCTGGGAGCTCAAAGAGCGACCTAAGCTGTTTTCTTTAAGACGGGCCAAATACAAATAAAAAAATCTGTTCAGCTATGCTGATCTGGTTTCAGAGATTAAGATGGTGGTGATGATGAGCCAGGCGCTTACAAAGATTCAACCATCCTGTACCCAGAATCGACTAGCCTTCCAGAGGCTGAATCATCCTAGTTAGGGTTAGAAAGACTAAGTGGGTAACATAAGGTAGATAGGTAGCTAAATAGGTAGCATTAGACCTGTTACAAGTGAAATGAAGTGAAATTGCACATACCCTTAACATACTCCATTGATGGTAAACACAGTGGTATTAGATTCTCTTGCTGTTTGCAGGAGTTATAGGTTTTCAAAGCACATCAATATATTCTCTTCCTGCTCTGCTAGACTGCTGACAAAGCAGGAGGACATCTGGATTGAGTGGACTGGCTAAGGGGAGGTGTTTTTCTAGCTATCCCCAGCAGCCTCAGTGACCTGATGGGAGCAAGGAGGAGGGTTGTGGGTTGACTTCTGCCCGTCCGGCACTTGAGCGAGTCCTGATTAGAGCAAGTCACAAGTTTTTTTTTTTTTTTTTTTTTTTTTTTAAATACTGGAGGGCGTCATCTACTAAGGTGAACTTTTACCTTCTAGGTCCACCTAGTGTCCACACACACATATAAACCTCCTTCTGAGGGATCCACACTCACATATAAACCTCTCTCTGAGAGAAAGATTAGCCTAGCTGAGATTGTGTGCTTATACTGCAAATGACTTTACTCAGAAACTTCTCACAAATCTTATAAATGAGTTATAGGCTACAGACAAGAAGTTTAAGCTTACATTGATCTTCTTTAAAAACGGCATATGAAGTAAAAGAAAAGTAACGCTAGACGCCACACGTTGCCTATGTCAAACATTTGGACTTTGTAGCCAGTAACAGTAGTTCCATTTTTACGCTTTGTGTCTTACAGACTGTTTATAGATTGTCATAGGTAGATATTTGAGTGTTTTCCAAAATGGCCTGTCTGACACAAAGCATTTTTGCATGATCTGCTTACAGTGAGTAGTGATGAAAGGTTTTTCGAGAGACTGCTGGCATTGTGTTCTGTGTTTAGACTCAAGTAGCAGATAATGACAGCACTGATATGATTGTAAAGATGATGATGTTTTTGGCCAGCTCTGCTGTATTATCAGATATAATCAGCATGTTAGCTGTTGGTTGTTGTGGTAAGAACATTACTCTACCCATAATGTTTTACACAGCGTTTGTGTCAGCAGTGGGGGAATGTTTGGCAGCATTCTTATTCCCATCCCATGGAAATACGGAGTCCTCCAGGATCACTTTGGCTAGGCTAGTTGTTTGTGAAAGCACTTAAACCCTTGGCTCAAATCATGAACACTAGGGACACCTGCCCTTCTCACATGGTGAATCATTGTAGTGTGTTCTAACTGTGACTCAGTTTTGCCTGGAGGAGGAGATCACTGGCTCTTTTGAGAATATTAGCAGACTTGAAATATGAGAAATTTCCTGCAGTGGTCTCAGAAAGAAATAGCTGAATGAACTGCAGGGAATTTAGAAATAAGTCTCTGGTGCAATTAAGGCCATGAAGGCAGAATGCTGTCTGTGGACGTGAGTGCCCTCTGTTTTCAAAACAACTGAACTGTGAGGAGATACGCTGGCTACTGGAATGTCCACCTGCTCTGCTTTTTTACTTTCTTTTTTTTTAAATCAACTTCCTCAAGTAATAAGAAAATCCTAGGAATTTTCCATGGAATTGAGAAATGTTCCAAGGTCCAGTTTGCCAAAGACGACTCCCAGCAATCAGAGACAATGTCTCCTTAGCCTGCTTCAGGAACTCTCACAGTAGGCGAAATACCAGCCACTTAATAGGATTGGATGGAATTTGCAAGAGTATGAACCACTCAGCCATCTTAACCCAGAGCAAACAACAGAGGGGACAGCCTGGGCCCTCTGAATGACCGATGACCAGGTGTCAGGCTGCCTGTGCACTGACTAAGGAGATAGTGTAGCCCTCCCGCTGATGAGAGCTGTGCCACTGCCTCCCCGTGAAGTCCCCCCTCATTATGGTGACTCCCTCCCTCATTACCCAGACAGGATCTGGACATGCTCCAAGGTTGTGGCAGCGAGGCGGCAGCAGCAGCAGCAGCGGCCTACTTTCCGCCGGCCCCTCCTTTCTTATCCCTCTGTCAGCACTTTCCCAAGTTCCCCCTTCCAGCTCCCAGGCCAGGTTTCACCCAAAGACAGAGAGGAGGAACGAACAACATAATGTTTCACGACTGCCTGAGGAATAGGCTGCCAAGGCCTAGGCCTATCACTTTACTCCTTCACCGAGTCCCTTTGGAGCTGGAGGAAGCACTTGCAAAACTGAACTGATTTCACAATCATTCCAAAGTTGAGTCTTCATGTCATCACTAGGGGTCTGTTCTGTTACAGGGCTGGGGAAACTGATAGGAGAAAATAGACTCATCGAGACACACGTTCACATCAAGCCTTATCACCAGACTTATAAAAAATTAGAGGACTCCACTGTTTATGATTTACTTTGCTCACTGTTATCTATTTTGCCATAAATTAGACTAAGGCATAGCCTAGTTAGCGCTTCATTCTGGTTATGCAATAGGGTGGAGACTACAAAGGATTTTTTTTCTGGTGGCTCATGTTGCCAAGCCATACAGTTGTGCTGCATCAGCAGTATGATGGCTGATCTTAGCTCATAATCACAGTGGCTTCAGATCTCTGTAGAAATCCACAGGCTGTCAGAGGAAGGGAGGGAGGGAAAGAGAGAGAGAGAGAGAGAGAGAGAGAGAGAGAGAGGGAGATAGTGGGTTGGATGTCAAGTAGTTTCAATAAATTGCGTAAAACTGCAGAGAAAAGTTGTATCAGCCACACTTGGGGTCTGTAAAATGTGTCCTTTTCCCGGATTGCCTTTGCCAGTTGGTATTTTTTTTTTACCTATTTATACCAAAGGTGATGCAGTTCAGTTTGCACTCAAGCTGTTTCATTGCTTCCAGTGGCTATTTATAGGTGTTCCATTTTAGCTCGCTGCAAACACAGAGGCTCGTTTGGGTGAGAAATTTGTCGTCTGAGATCCTGGGCCTCCCTGCCTCCTGCTTTGGCAATCTTGTGATCTGTGTCGGTTCTCTGTGGTGACGGGCCAGATGTTCTGAGGTGGCCGCGGCAACAGCTGGCGGGCGGGTCTCCATGCCGGTTGCCGTGGGTATCGCCACTCTAATCTGGGAGCCTTATTATCCTCTACACACTGACCACAACTGCGCGCTGATTGCGCCCGAGGCTCTTTCAACCCCAACAACAGCCCAGCGCACCATTTCAGCACCAGACCACACGGACAAGGGAGGTTAAGTCTCACCCCACCCAGGCCTGCCTTTCATCACGCCTCAGTCTCCCTCACTTTCTTTCTTCCATTCGCTCTCTCTTTCTCTCCCTATTTCTCATTGCAGTGTCACCTCGGTCGCTGGTGAGCCGATCCCTCTCCCTTACACTATTCATTATTTCAGTCAAGAGTCAAATTTGCAGTGGACGGAACGGCCTTCGATAAACTCTCACCCCTTCTTCCTGTTATTTACAAGACACCAAGGTCATGGTTGCTTTAAGAATGTGAGTTCAAACACTGTAGAATTTGCTATGGGCCTAGGCTACACCATGAAACACAAGCTTTACATTCAAGGCAGGCTTTGCCAGTTGAGTTCTAATTAGAACACTCCTTGCACCGACTGCTATTCTAACCAGACCTGGCTTTGGCTTCAGTGTCCATCTGGAGGAGAAGAGAGAGGGAACTTCACCGCCCAGCCAAGGTTTACGGCAACAACAGAAGCAATTTTTTTTGGATTGTTCCTGAATCTAATTTTCTTTTGAAGAAAATTAAATGAGCCTTGCAGTGCATGTTGGGATTGTTGTATTCTTCCTGTTTGAAGAGGGTAACGATCGCTGCTTCAGACAAAGTAGTCTTGCTGAAAACTAATGAGCCTGTCTCTGAGTCACACAGCTCCATCAGGAAAACAAACAGGTTTTTAGCATGTCTTCTGTTGTGGTGGATAGAAATAGCCCGTCAAACTGACCTGTGGTCTATCCAAAGTGCTTTGCTTTCACTTCAACCGCTAGTCAGTGAACCCTTAGTTGTGTTTGCTTTTATTGTGAATACAAGCGGCAGTGTGGAGAACCAGTCATTCTGTGTCAGCCCTTGAAACATCTCCCCTCTTTGAAGAGTTCAAACCGGTCCCCTCATCAGACTCGTGCCTTCAGAAAGACGATGCTTTGAACTTTACTGTGTACATACATTTTCACTCCGGGACCCTCAATTGTCCCCTGCTACTTGGGCATGTTGGGTCTCGAACCCTTCATTATTGGCCCCTGACTCATTTTGTTGGCTGTTGGTTGTGTGTGGGGAATAACCCTTTGATGTTATTGTGAGTGTGGATGTATGATGTCTACAGTCTTGGAGATTGTTTCTTCCTCACTTACGCACAGAGTTGCGGACTTGAGTGGAGCTTCCCCTTGAGGGGGTGGGGTGGGGGTGGGGTGGAGGTTGGGGGTGGGTGGCGTGCGTCACCGGAGGAGATGTGTGTCTGTGGGAGAGCTCCACTGTGCCCTGTCACGTTTGCCAAACATAAATGTCACATACAGGCTTCCGGCCATACCAAAAGTAGAATCTCTAAATCTGTCCCTCAAGCTGTGCTTTCTTTTTCATTTTGGAGATTGTTTGTGTGTCTATGTACGGCTGTTGTGTGGAGTGTGAGCCAGTTCTGTGATTTTTTTTTTTCTGTTTCTTTCCTTGTTGCTGTTCTGTTCCTCTGTGGGTCGTGAATTGTTTTTGCAATAGCCCACAATTTTTTTTTCTGTTGGTTCACTTCTGTTTTCTTTGTTGTGCGTGTGAATAATTGAGAGCATCACCATTCTTCTGTTTCCTTTGGCAAAAATATTCACTGTCCATCTGTCTCTTTCTCTCTCCTTTTCCTGTCTCTCATTCGCTCCCTCTCTCTCTCTCTCTCTCTCACCACAGGGCCACAATAGAGGAGGTGGAGGGGGACGTTTGTGAGCTGGAGACCAAGCTGGACAAGGTACGGTCAGCAAAAACGAGCTGGCAGATGAGAAACAATGACATGGCATTACTGCACCCATGGCACCTTCCCGCACCCACGGGTCCTCTTGTTACCCCATATGTCCCCTCCACGTTCACCCTCTTTCTCATGCAACTTCTGAGCTCCTCTACCCTCCCTCGTACTAGACCCAGATTAAGCAATCCCCCTAGTCTAATTCTGCCTTGTGAAGAATGACTAAGATTCAGAGCATGTTTAACAGAAAGGAGAAAGGGATAAGATGTGTGAAGGAATATGTGTGAGGTGTGTGTGTGTGTGTGTGTGTGTGTGTGTGTGTGTGTGTGTGTGTGTGTGTGTGTGTGTGTGAGAGAGAGAGAGAGATGCGTAGGTGTGGGTGTGGCTGTTGTGTGAGAGGTATGGAGTGAGTCACACAGAAACGTGAAGCGCTGGAATGCGGGTCTCAACTCAGGCTGCTGTTGAAGCTGAGGTCAGTGGAGAGAGAGCTGCAGTTGCATTGTTTGGAGCAGACCCACCCCAGCATCCCGTGGCTCAGTGACTCACTCCCCTGTGCTGGTGTCACTTCCCCTGGTCAGCCTTCAGCCGGAAGGATATGCTCGGCAGTGGCCCAGGCAGGAGCACTGGACCTCAGGACAGGCTTTTCTTAGAAACACTGTGGCTCACTCTCCTCTTACAACACACACACAAACACACACACACACTGTCACACACTCACACATAGCATGAGACTGCTCCCATAACTGCTTCGGAGTCTTAATCCTAGAACAACACAGCTTTTATTGGGAGAGGATTTAAATCCCACCGAATTTGAAGCAAATAAGAGCCATTAATGAAAACAAAGAGTCATCTAACACAGTAGATTAGAGTTGCTTATGTACAGGTCTGGCACAATATAGTTCTCCTCATAGTACGTCAGCACAAACATGCAGATGTGAAGGTATAGGTGCACTATGCACTTGGTGCACTATGCACTCTACTATGTGCACAGTAGAACTGTACATCACAGCCATACTATAAAGCCTCCGTCACCAAGCACCACAACAGTGGCTTGGCATATAGCATTGTGCACCATCTGTTAGCCAATTAACCTCTAATCCCCTTTGATGTACAGCCGCGGCATTGATGTCAGCCTTTCCCGAAAGGTTTCTCTTTCATATTGAGATGCCCACGTATTGATTCTGTGCAAGTCTGTGGTTTGCTTTAGAGCAATTAGGCAAACTGATGTATGCAGAAAGAGGAGAGTCAGTGGCTCTGATTTTCTCTGCTTTGCCTCACCCACTGACTGTGTGGGATGTGAAGACATCTCCAGAAAATCCTGTTAGTTATGCGTGCGTTATGTAAGATCCCCCCCCCCATCCCCTTTCTCTTCGCGATCTGGTGTGTGAGTTTATTTTGAAATGAGGGGCCTAAAATAGGCTAATTAAGAACGTATCACAGAACAGAATGCTTTGGCCCATGTCACCCACACAGAATTATGGCTGTTAACTTGGAGGACTGTTTCTGAGACGAGCAACTGCTAAATCCACTGCACTGTATTCTGCACCCCCCCCCCCCAATCTCTCTCTCTCTCTCTCTCTCTCTCGCTCTCTATCTCTCTCCCCCCCCCTTTCTAATTCTCTCTCTTTCTCTGTCTGTCTCTCTCTTCTCTTTAGTTGGTGAAACTATGTATTGGAATGATTGATGCAGGAAAGGCCTACAATGCAGCCAACAAGCAGTTTGTGAATGGCATCCGGGAGCTTGCGCAGCAGTCAACCAAAGATGAGGTCATCGAGGTACGTGACTCGACTGCAAAACAGAGTTGCCTGCACAGATAGACTGTGGACGTGTTACGCGTCTGAAAGTCCCATGGGCTTTATTAGAGGATTTTTGGGATTCCCGATTAGTGTCTGGTGCAGTTGGGTCATGGGCTTTTTTGTTAGCAGTTCAGCTGTTTGCTCAGGCTGTGTGCCTAACAGCTTTGCATTCCTGTAAGTTTTGTATATTTCCCTTCCTTGGATTCCCCTGGGAACAAAGTCCAGCCCTATACTAGTATGTGTTTTAATGCACCATTGTGAGCCCATTCTGTGTGTAGGCGAATGTGGTCAGATATTTTACTTTTCAATTTGTTTTCCACCGTTCTATTCAAAGGAAAGAAGAAGTTATTACTTCTCTTGTCAGCCCGTGTTTTACTGTGTCCTGAATGGACAACTTGTGTTGATATTTTATAGGTGGTAATCTGTTTCATCTGTAAATTGTCTGTTTGTATTCTGTCTGCAGTCTAGCCTGACAAAGTTTGCTGAAAGCCTGCAAGAGATGATCAACTATCACACAGTAAGTCAAGAGGACATGGTTCTGATAGCACATAGCCCCCTTTGTGCTATTAGTTTCAGTTCCTAATCCATTTCCCTTTTGCCCCATTATGGATAATGTCAATGAAAAAATACATTCAGTGATGCACTCATAGTTAGCTTGAATGCCACAAAAGCACTGAGTTGGAGTGAAGTATAGTGAAGTTCCTAATACATAATAATGCAATACTGCCAGCCGGCTGCAAGTGGCCTGGTGTCCTGGCTGGGACTTGGAAGGGAGCCCCTAACCTGCTGGCATGTGGGCCTCCTGATTGGCTGTGGAAGCAGGAAGTGTGGTTTTGGCCTGACCGGCTGGAGTGAGTCATTGCTGGAGCCTCACGATAAGATCAGCTGATATGCGGTTCAGGTTCCTATTGAGCGCAACTAAGCACATGATGTTGTGCGCACAGAAGTGGGGCTGGAGTGTGTTTGTCACAATCTCACTCAGCCAAATCATCCAGCCTGGCATTGTGTGACTGAAGTGGCTTTTCTAGGGAAACCAACATCTGACAAAGATGCCTCCGGGGATTTTTGCCTGTTTTGCTTTCGTCCCCCAACCCTATTAAGTTAATTAGTGTCAATCATAGCACTGACTAAGCACACGCAAAGCTCCATCTCTCCATCTGTTCAGACTTGAGTAAAGACATTGATCACTCCATTGTTTTTGAACCTCTGCTCTTCTGTGTTTTGTTTTCCTCTCCAGATTCTATTTGACCAAGCTCAGAGATCCATCAAATCCCAACTCCAGACGTTTATGAAGGAGTGAGTGCTGTACATTAATGGCCGTTGATGGCACACGCAAAAACACATTCAGCATTTCTCATCCGCATGGGATTTCCCCCGCTGTTGTTCTCCCAGAGACCACAAATCATATGCAGAGAGGTCGCTTGGTGTCACTATGACCTCACGCTCAGGGGGTTGCTGACCGAGATTATAATTACTGAGATTAAGAGCATGCTTTCAAAATCAGCAATCTGACTCACAACTCATTAATGTGTGCAGTGCTGGGAAGCACGATTACTGAATTAACTGTTGTGGTGGAAAAGTGCTGAAAGATGAGTATTTCCTCAAGCCTCAGCAATACTTGCTTGCATTTGGTCTGATTTATGTATGTTAAAGAGCAACAAGTAAATTCTGGTTTTCATTTTGCAGTGTTAACAGTCACGGTAGTTTACAGCAGGGAGGCGCTAGCGCAGCATGAGTTGGAATGAAACCGCAGGGCCGCATCAAATGAAATATTTCTCCTTTCTTTCCCCTGCCTCCTCCTGCCCCTGCTGTCCTGCAGAGACCTGCGGAAATTCAAGGATGCCAAGAAGCAGTTTGACAAGGTGAGCGAGGAGAAGGAGGTGGCGCTGACCAAGAATGCCCAGGCGCCGCGCAACAAGCAGCACGAGGTGGAGGAGGCCACCAGCATCCTCACGGCCACGCGCAAATGCTTCCGCCACATCGTCCTCGACTACGTGCTCCAGGTGCGCACATGCTAGGACCCCCCGCCCCCGTACACGCTGCCTCTGAGCCGCTGTACTGTACACATGCATTGCTGAGACTTAGAGACCCAGTGAAAGTGAACTGCTGCTAGGCGATTGTCTGGCCCAATAGAGACGCGGTCATGTGTGGCGAGACGCTGCGGCTGGTGTTTATATGGCGGCGTGAGCCCTCTGTGTGGATTGTTAGTGTGAGTCATAAAGCTGGGAGAGCACTGAAGGCACACAGCCTCACATCCTGCAAGCACAGCTGACCTTTTTTAATGACCAGTCTGCAGAGGGGCTGTTTATGTGCAGGCCTGCCCTCCCCTGAGTCTCTCTCTCTCTCGCTCTCTTTCTCTCTCTCTCTGTGTCACAGTCTCTCTTTCTCTCTGTTTTTCTTTCAATCCTATCTTCTGTCTCGTTCTGTAGTTCTCTGTCTTATCTGTTTACTTCTGTTTTTAAGTCTGTATCTTTGGCTTTTCAATTTAGATGTGCCTTGCTCTTCTCTTTCTCTCCCTCTCTCTCCCTCTTTCTCTCTCTCTCTCTTTCTTTTCTTGACTTCATTAAGGAAGCGCAGCAGTTACTTCTGCATCCATGTTGGGCATTAGCCACAGATGGCACTGTTGCCCTGTAAGTGAGGCGCCTGTGCTGTCCTCTTTGGTGCAGGACAGTGCAGTCACGCACACCAGATCTTGGATCTTGGCTGTGAAAGTAGGGAAGGGTCAATGAGCTGTCCACACACACAGACACACACTAAGCCTCTCTCTCTCCCTGGCACTGACATGTGACAACGAGCCTGTGTGTGTATGTGTGTGTGTGTGTGTGTTTGTTTGTGTGTGTGTGTGTGTGTTTATATTACGGGCCTTGAGAGCTGCTCTACGATGAGCCTGCGTGTCCCTCTTCAGACACTGTTGGCCCCACCACACAGTCATCTCTCTGTCAGCCAGGGAGATGGAGGAGAGGGCCAGCATTGTTCCTTCGTCACACCGTGCACAGCCTCATCAGGCCCCCTTCTTTAAATCTTGTTAACCTGAAGCGACTCGCTAACAGTGAGCGCTGTGTGATGCCCTCTAAAGTTAATTAAGTCTGTCAAAAGGGCTCATATTTTAGCCCTAGTGCTCAGTGGCTGTGGGCCTGGCCCGTTGGCTACAGAGATACAGGCGAAGCCAAAGGGAGCGGACCGGTGCTCCTCCTGGTGGCTGAAAAGGGTAGCTGTGGGAGGGATGGTGGTTGGAAGGAAGACTGACTGCACTTCTCTATTTAATGTGGTTTATTCTCATCATGCGGTTCTGCTGCACTGCACTGTGTTATTCAGATCCGTTCAGATTCTTAGGTGCTTTCTCATTTCCTCTACAGCAGTTTTGTTCATAGGTATATGTGTTTGGTGGGGAAAGAAAGTAGGGATAGATTAGATAACTAGAATGGCTAGGAAGTGAGTTATGCAAATATTTATGCAAAAGCATACTCGTATGTTTCATTTTGACCCATGACGAAATACACCATGGTTAAGTTAGTTATAAGGTTTTTTTTTTGTACTTTGAGGATTTACTTGAATTTGTATTCCTTCTTAAATAATATTTCAGCAGCACCAAAACATGCATATGCGAAGGAAAATACGTGTGGATTGATTCTGTTGTGTTCTTTTTCCCCATAGATTAATGTACTCCAGTCCAAAAGAAGATCAGAAATCCTTAAATCGGTAAATGTCATTACGTGATACATGTCTCATGGTAAATCAGAATAGTGATGAGTCACACACTCATATGGAGAAAGACAGCCTGTTCTCTGTCAGAGAGGAAGTTAAATGGTATCAAAAGAAGAAGTCTGTGCATCTGCTAGAACATAAGCTGGTGCATATATAACTATGACACAGTTTGCATTTGACAGCTTTAGCTCACTACTGTAAGCCTAGTAGCCATTATAGGGTCTCTGTTGGGCTATACCTTGGTAGGACTAGAGGCTTGAGAAAATCCAACTGACTTTGTTTTTCTCTCCCTTCCTCTCTCTCTCCTCCCTCGCCATCTTTGCCCTCCACTCCAGATGTTGTCCTTTATGTACGCCCACCTGACGTTCTTCCATCAAGGCTACGACCTATTTAGTGAGCTGCAGCCCCTCATGAAACAGCTGGGAGGACAGGTACCGTCGCTTCTCCCACCTCACTTCACCTCACCTCACCTCACCACTCCTCTCCACGCCACTCTTACCCCATCTCACCTCATACTAGACATACACTCACACACACGCACACGCATACACACAGATTGGTAGCCCTGCCAATGTGTTTTGAGCCCAGCTGACTTCACTCGTCAGGAATTTAGCTAATTAACAGATGAGGGGGTTCAGTGGGTTCATTGGTGAGAGCTGGGAATCTGAAGCCCTGAAATTTCTTTCCGGGCTTCAGCTGACCTCATCTGACCTGGAGTCTGTTGACGAAGATAACCGAGTTTGCTGACAACAGGACAGATCAGTTGTTGCTGATAATTTGTGAATGGCTTCACATAATAGCAGCTCAGTGGAACATTTCAATTGTCTGGCCAGCATTGACTGGGCTCTCTCAATACCAAGGAAGCTCAGCAGTAAGTGGAATAACTGAATCTTCAGGAGGGCCTTGAGGCAAGTCTGACTGTACAGTCTGACACTATGTTTCACTGCTTTAAAAGTCTTTGTGTCAGATAAGAAGGCTTCATGCTGAAAATGCATCTTCAAACAGTTGCTGTCTCTGGGCCACTTGTTTTACAGTAGGGCTTTTATTTTGGAGCATAGTGCCCACTTGTGCTCATTATCTGTCTTATTGTTTTAATTAATCATGTGAGGTCTAATTAGGTTGCCTCAAAGCCACAGTTCACTTAATGAAGACATTAGGCTAAAGGATATGAAGGCAAATCAGTCCATGTCACTGTTTAATTAGCGCAGGGAAGAGTGCCACAGTGGATGGAGGAATGCAGGCTGTTTTCTGTCGGTAAGGAGACTCACTCAAATCTCATATAAATCATAAACACAACAGGCAGTGTTGGGGCTCTCTTCCCCTCCTAACCTACAGTCCTCCCTGCACAGGTTCTGTGTGTGTGTGGGTGTGAGGGTGTGAGGGTGGGTGTGTAGGCTCCAGTGATTTGAGTGAGTTGCTGTAGAAGCCATCTGTGTGTGTTTGTGTGTGTGTGTGTGTGTGTGTGTGGTGTGTGTGTGTGTGTGTGTGTGTTTCTGTTTGTGTACTGGCCTTTCAGCTGTGTTTGTTATACACAGATAAAGCCTGTGGTTTCCTCTGGGCTTTTGGGTGCTCTTCTTGAGAAACGTGACTGAGTCGACCTTAGTTGATGTCAGGGTGTGTGTGTGTGTGTGTGTGTGGTGGGGAGGTCCATCAGAAAGAGGAAGCCGGTGGGGCCAGAGGAATGGCTGGGTATTCCCAGGCGGGGATTTGGACTATAGTAGTAGCCAGCATTGAGCTCCTTGCCAGACTGAACTCTCAGGTGAATAGAGAGATAGAGAGGGACAGAGAGTAGAGGGAAGAGGTGAAGGTACAGTAAAAAGAAAGAGAGGGCCAGTTGCCCTGTGGGAAGGCTGCGTCAGAGGCTGTGTTGTGAGAGTGGCAGTGGGAGTGCGAGTGGAGGGATCCCGGGGCGCGTGCGTCTGTCGCTGGAGCCAAACATCACTCCATCTGCGTGGTGTCATGAAGCTGAAGAGAGTGGAGCAACTGTGCAGGGAGGTGTGGAGGAGCTGCCAGCAGGTCGGTGGAGGAGCTCTTGGCAGGCATACTGTCTCTCGCCTTCAGACCTTCCTCTCTCTATCTCTCTCTCTCTCTCTCTCCCCCCCACACTCTTCCACCCTTTCACCCTTCCACCTCACTCTCTGAATGCCTGGTTTTCACTTTTTATCTCTACTTTTTGTCTATTCCTCTTCTCACTCTCACTCTTTCTTTCTCTTTCTCTCTCTCTCTGTTTCTCTTTCTGTCTTTCTCTCTCTGTCTTTTGTCCTCCTCCTGCACTCTCCTCTCGTTTCCTGTGTAGGATGCAGGATTGCATTTTTAAGGCAGAGAGCTTGGCAGAGGCACAGTGATTTTCAGGGCTTTAAAATTGCTGATCATGAATAGAACTAACTGGTACACACCATTCTGCCTGCTGCTGTATACATTAAGCATTACATTTGACTGTGCTCTTTTGTTTTGATGACTGTGAGGCCCATAAATCCTCCCTGGCAACAGCTTGCTGCTCTTTTAACCTGCACATAGCATAGTTTATATCGCTAGCGCATTGTGTTATTAGCCCCAGCTTAGCAGATCTATAAAAGCAGACAGCTCAGTGGGGGACATGCTCTAGTTGCTGAAACGAGAGGATTAGTTATATGAGTGTGTGTGTGTGTGTGTGTGTGTGTGTGTGTGTGTGTGTGTGTGTGTGTGTGTGTGTGCCTGCGTGCCTGCGTGCGTGTATGCTGTTTCTCTACTTACTGGCATTAAGTATGCTGAAGCACAGTAAAGTATAGTTTCATTTTTTTCCTTCAATTGTGCACAGCAGGCGATCTGTGTCTCCAGTGATTAATGGTCACAGAGATTGAGAGGTGACCAGGCCCGGTCATATGAAGCTCAGTCTTCCCTGCTGCGCACTAGAAACAGGCTCTATGCAGCTGAGAGAGAGAGAGCAAGAGAGGAAGAGAGAGAGAGGAAGAGAGAGGAGGGAAACATTTCCAGCTGATGTTATCATGGCTGCGTGCCTCCCTCCCGCCCCTGCATTCTTACCAAAACACATTAAGAGGGGGGAAAAAAGGCAGCCGACCTAAATATGCCACTTCCCTACCTAGCTTTTGGAAAGTTCTGGCTGAGGACGTCAGACGTGACTCTAGCGTAGCTGAAAACAACTCTGGAAAGGCAGACGCTGGCCATAAACATCAGCTCTGCCACGGCAGTGTGGAATCAAGACATCATTTTGCAGAGTGTTAAGGGAACACATGTAATTCATTCCACTTGTTTAAACCCTGGGGGGAAAAAGACACTCCCTTCTCTGCTTGGTCTCTGTAATTGACTGAAGGCTTTTGTGAAGTTGAGGTTTATTGTTGATTTGGTTTGTGCAGCTCAGGGGAAATGGGATTGTGGAGAGCGTGGAATCCATCTTCCACCCTGGTTTAATTTCACACTCTGTAAAGCTTTGATTGCACTATCCATTGTGCAGACAGCACGACCACCGTTGCTGTGCCACACTCACGTGATATCAAGTGGCCTTACTCAAGCAGGCCTGTGGGCCTCTGGACCCCAGGCAAGTGGAGTGAGCCAGTATCATGGTTACTCCTGCATGACCCCTGGAAGTTGGGTTAGCCTCTTGAGTCGTGGATCTGCCAAGGTTTCTTCCTAGACTAACTAAACATAAGGGAGTTTTTCCCTTGCCTCCATTGCACCATGAGACAACACTATTGTAAAAAGGCGCTGTGTAAATAGAATTGAATGAAATTGATTGGCCTTGCACTCCTCATAGTATGGGTCTGCTCATAGTAGACCTGCACAATTGCTCAACTGTACAACAGTAACCAATGTAGCTGCAGCGTATGAGGTTCATTCTGCTCTGCGTTTCACTTTTGCTTCTCTTGGTTTGAGGGAAGTGTGAGGTTAAATGTTAACCAGTACAGTTAGAAGTGTAGTTAATGTTGGTGCCGCAGCCTGATGGCGGAACGGTGTATTTGCTAGTATTACTGTTTGCTCATTGGAGTGAAGGACATCCTGAGGTACTAACTGATGAACACGCACACACAAGAACGCAACTTACCTTGACACACGCCACATCTTCCTGTGATTACGTCTCATCTTTAGAGCTGTGTCCTTGTCCTGCAGTCATCTGCCCTCCTGTGAAAGATGTCTTATTTGGGTTGCAGCTGGACCAGCTGGTGGTGGATGCAGCGAAGGAGAAGAGGGACATGGAAATGAAGCACTCCACCATTCAACAGAAGGTACACCAGGAGAGATTTACTGGACTGATTTACTACAGTGTGTGTGTGTGTGTGTGTGTGTGTGTGCGTGCGTGTGTGTGTGTGTACACTGATTCTAAAGCAGCAGGCTGATTGAATGGCTGGAAGAAGATAGAACTCAGGTTTACTGCATACACTTAAAAACAGTGTGGGAGCACACAAGATGGACAGAGTGTGCACGCACACACACACACACACACACACACACACACACCACACACACACACACACCACACACACACACACATTGAGCGCTGAGAGATGAAGTGCTGAGAGCCTGGCATGCATATCGTGTCGCAAGTTAACTGACAGATAGGCCTACGTGGTGTGTGTGTGTGTGTGTATATTGTTGTGTTATTGTGTTGGTGAACTGTGGGCTGATGGAGGGGCTGATAGACTGGCACAGTGCCAGCCGGTCTCATGACGGCCGCTCTGAGTCACTCTGCACTAACGTTACCTGCACTCATAGGCTTGGCAGCACACCACCACAGGCTGACCTCGTCTCGGCTAATGCTGCTCAACACACACACACACACACACACACACACACACTCACACACACACACACACACACACACACACTCACACAGTTTGTTCTTTTAGTGCATACCAGCTGTTTGTGTAATGGGACCACATCTTTGGCTTTTATATAGAAAGGCCCCAAGGAGAAAACAGCAGGGAGTAGGAGAGAAAAACTCACTCACTCTTGGGCCAAATCCAGACAGGGTGTGTGGTTGTCTGCCAGAGGTGTATTTTTTTCCTGTTGTTTCTTATTGGCAGTAAGGGTTTTCTGCAAGGATAATCCACAGCGGGTGCAGCGCAAATTGAAAAAGTTAAACTCTGAGCGGGAAAATCCGCCTGCCATTACTCGCATATGGAGGAGGATCCTTTCACCCTCTTTTTTTTGCCTTTATTCTGATAGGAAAGTAGAGAGTTACAGGAAATGAGCTGGAGAGAGAGATGGGGAAGGATGGGGAAATCGGATCAGACTCCAACCCAGGTCCTCGTATTTATGGTGTGACGCCTTAACCACAGAGCCATGGCGTCCACCGAATCCTTTCTCAGTGGAGAAAATGCAATATATTACAAAACTTTCAACATGATTTTTTTTTTTATTTTGAGTGAGAAATGATATATTTCTTTCGTAATCTTCATTAAGTCTGTCCATCATCTTTAGTTTTCAGTTAGCAATCTAAGTTATGATAAGTGCAGTTGAGTCCAAGGTAGTCTAGCAATGATGACAAAAAATCCACAGCTAGCTGTACAACCTCGTGAATTACAAGAAAAAATGCCTGTCCTGTCTGAATGTGGCCTTACAATGGCACTAAAGGTTCCACCCACTTCCAAACACATTCATTTGCTGCACTGCACCGCACCGCACCTGTTGTTCCCCTAATAGTGTTACTCTCTGACAGACTTCCTCTCCCCTTTATTTACTCTCTTACAATGCCTACAACCCCTGTATCACCATTCCTCTCCCTCCTCCTTCCCAGCATGCCCTAGTCTCCCAGGCTGTGCTTGGAAGTACACTCATGGCCCCAGCCTCCGCGTGAGTCTGGCCCTGGCTGTGCAGCAAAGCCTCTCTCATTAGACCACCACCACCACCACCGTCATCCACCAGCAGCAGCAGCAGCATCTGCTAGAAGCCACCCTATTAGACCGCCCCCCCCCCTCCATCTGTCCCCTCCTTCGGCTCAGCACCATCCCATTGCCTCTCAACCCCCACCCCCACCACTCCAGCCCTCTCGTGGCCTATGGCTGCCCCCTGGCTGGGTGACTGAGTCTCTCCACGCGCTGCTGCTGGTCGCTCGCCCACTCAAGGGGAAACCGAAAGGCCTGCTTGTAACAGGATCTGAACAGCGGTCATCATCATTTATAATGCATGCTCGACTCAGAACAACTGGCCCGTTTCTGCACTAAACTGAACCAAGCGTCGCCTGCAGCGAATACGAACTTGGGCTGAAGTGAGGTGCAGACGTGCTGATGAGATGTTCCAAGTGTTGACAGTCCCTCTGGCTCAGCATGGCTCATTAGTGCTTGTCGTCTCCGCTGTAGTTTGGGTTTTGGCGGCGGTGGTTTGTGAAGCGGAGAGATGGGTTGGGTGATGCCCAGCCCTGGCTTCCTCTCACGGGCTCTCAGGAAAGCGAAGTGCCAAGATGCCATCTGATTGGCTTATGGGGGAAGCGCCCGTGCCCTCTTGGCATAGCTGATAACATACCATGCCACACCGAGAGCTGGTTCAGTGCAGTCACTTCAAAGATATCAATGAAGCACTGTCTGTGTGTGTCTGTGTGTGTGTCTGTGTGCGTGTCTGTGTGCGTGTCTGTGCGTTTGTGGATATGTTTGTGCCAGTCTGACTGCTTCTGTGTTCAATATGCATGTTTAGAAGTTTTTGTAAGATATAGCCAAAGATGTTTGTTTATGTGTGTATGGAAGTATGTGTGTGTGTGTTATGGATGAGACAACCCAGTGTGTGTCAGACTGTCCCAGCATGCATTCCTAGCAGTGTGCTTGCCTGTGTGTAAGCCGCCCCTTAATCTCTTTCTTTCTCTCTCTCTCTCTCTTTCTTTCTTTCTCTCTCTCATTGCTGCTGCTGTGTCCTTGAGAGTGTGGAGCGTTGGATCTGCCTTAGATCAGACACACCCCCTTCCATTCACCCCCCCCCACACACACACACACACACACACATTACCACCACCAGCCCCGGCCTTCAACAGAATGCTATTTTTAAGTTGCCTCCTCTCTCTTTCCCCCTCCCTCCTTTTCTCTCTGTCCCTCCCTCTCTCTCTCGCCCTCCTCCTCTCAATCATTTCCCACTCTTCCAACCCTGTCCCTATCTCTCTGTCTCTCTCTCTGTCTCTCCTTCTCTCCCCCTCTCTGCCTGGAATGTATCAGCACTTCTAACCTGACCATTCTTCTTTTCTCCCCACTGTCTCTCAAGGCTGCTCTGCAGGTAAGGCTCTTTTTCCACTCTTTTCCCTCCTTCTCTTCCTCTTCATCCCATCCCCAGTGTCTTTGCTCATCAGTCGCCAGCACAGATTCGCTGTCCGCATCTGTCTTACAGATCAGTGCCAGGCTTTGGGAACATGATGCTAATTGCTCCGCTAGTGACAATAATGCTGTGTTTGCATGGCACTTATGTGAAAGGACGTTGCTGACAGTGTGTTTGTAGTGGGCGTGTGTGTGTGTGTGTGTGTGTGTGTGTGTGTGTGTGTGTGTGTGTGCGTGTGCGTGTGAAGCAAGGACGTCTCTTACATACTGTATTTGGTAAATGTAGGCTTAACATATACATAGTGTGCAGTGGAATGCTTAGCATAGTCGTATATTCCATGATGCGTGTTGTGTAGGATATAGAAGAAACTATGATTACCTGTTGTAGGAGACAAGGAGTGTGTTTCTATTCTCTGTACGTTGTGTTCATAAAAGTTGTAAGTTCAAGGCACATGTTTTGTTTAAATGATGCCAGAGTTCCAGACGTACATTGTGTAGAGTATGTTTGCTGCATATTGAAGTTTTCTGTTAATGATTAAATGGACACACTGGGGATCAGAGTGCAAAATAGCTGACTGTTACTATGTGATCTGTGTGTGGTGTGTGTGTGTGTGTGCCTATGGAAAAGAAAAGGTTCATGTGAATTGTTTGTGCGCTGGTGGTTGATGCTGGCAGTCATTTTAGCTGGCAGGAATGACAGAGCAGTAGAGCAGCATCAGCAGGGCTCTAGTGCAAGGGCCCGCATGAATGTTTAATGTGTGAGCTGTCCCCTGAGCCTCACTCAACCCAGCACACACACACACACACAGACACACGTTGCTGTAGACACCGACAGCTAGTCAACAGCACACACATATATTTTACATTTACACACACACACACACACACATTTACTTACACACACACACACACATAAGGCATGCATCTGTGACCTTCGTGGAGGTTCGGGGCTTGAGCAGAGAGGAGGAGTCATGCCCGCCCAGTGGTGGTGACGCATATTAGTTACAGACGGACACGCGCACACATACATACACACACACACACACCTAGAGGGGAAGGCAGGCTTGTTAGGAGGAGAGCAACAGTGCTTTATCAGTGTCCGAGCGGTCAGTAAGATGCTCTGAAGTAGCTTGCGGAGAGGAGCCTGGATCTGGCGCTTACACACCACACACGCACACAAACACTCACACACACACATTCATGCACATACTTCTACATATACATACATCCACATGTAACCACACAGCACTTGCATAACACACACATACAGGTAAATTTACAAACAAACCCACACACACACACACACAGACACACTCAAACAAACAGGGACGTTTTGCAGGCATGAAGATCTTCAGCCGGTTCCACTATGTGTGGTATCTGGTGAGTGTGAGAGATGCAGGCTTTGTCCTGTGTGGTGTATTTATAGTGACTTCAGCTGTAGACAAGCATCTTTTATGCACTTCTGAAATGTGTGTGTGTGTGTGTGTGTGTGTGTGTGTGTGTCAGACAGACAATGAGTATTTTAGTGCTAGTATGGTGGCATGTGGGATTGTGTGTGTGTGTGTGTGTGTGTGTGTGTTTATGTTTAGGAGCAGGACTGCACTGACATGTGGGTATGCAGGAGTGTGTGAGAGCGTCTGCAACAGGGAGTGTTTTTACACAGACTGTATATGGGACAGTGGAGACTGACACAGATAGTTTGATTATTGTGTCTTATTATGTATTGAGTTGAATGGGAAATAGCAGCACAGCACAGCTGGAGGAGTGTAGAAAGACAGGGGTTGCAATGTTATGAATGTGTACCAGGCAAGGAAGGTTACATGCTATGTGTGGAGCAGAGAGGGAGGGTTTTATTATTTGTGTCAGTATGCAGGACGGTATGTGTGTGTGTGTGTGTGTGTGTGTGTGTGTGTGTGTGTGTGTGTGTGTGTGTGTGTGTGTGTGTGTGTGTGTGTGTGTGTGTGTGTGTGTGTGTGTGTGTGTGTGTGTTTGTGTGTTGGTGGTTGACTGAGGGCTGCCCATCTTGTGCTGTGACCCACAGGGTGTATCAGAGGATGACTCGATGGTTGACGGCCGCGTCTTTTGCGCATGGAGGTCCTCTGCCGTACGTACTGAAGTAGTGCTATTGCTCCATCCCTCTCACTCTCGCTCCTTCTTCCCCCCCTTGCCTGACATAGCTGTGTCTGGCTGTGGCGTACCAGTGGTGTTTGTTGAGCAGTATTTCCATTTGTGTTTGGCTCTGACAGCATCCACCTCCATTGTCGTCACCTCCTGTAATTGTGGTGTGAGGGTGCATGGGACAAGTGGTTTGGACAGCTGCTGTGCATTGTGGCTGGAGAGTTTGTTTGTTTGGGGAGCCTGTGTTTGTCTGTTGTGTTTTGTCACTCCATGTACACCACCTTCATGGTGTGTGTGTGTGTGTGTGTGTGTGTGTGTGCATAATAACCAAACACACTGGGGCTGAGTTTCTGCCTCTGTTCCGTAGCGCTTGTATGTGATCCTCTGTCATCAACAGCACGTCCAGCAGCAGATGTGTTTTGTAGACAGTGTTCACTAGGCTTTTGCAACTCCCTCACCATGGGGAAGAAATGCTGAGGGAGATGGACAACGTCAGAACAGTCGATCCCTCCTGACCTTAACTAATCCCACTCTGCAGGGCTGGGAGGAGCAGAGGCCAGAGAAGGTGGTTTAGGATGCGGTGGTTTACTCGGCCCGATGGGGAAAATCCTAGGCCACTGGCCACGCCACCTTAACCACTGCCACCAGCGACTCAGGCTTTGGTGGTGCCCAAGTGCCCATAGCTGACATTCTGTCGCCCCCCAAAATAAAGCAGGGGGACCAGGGGCAGGCGGGGAGAATGTGTCACGGTGGCGTGGAGCGGAGCTGGTGAGAGCTGGTGATCCAGGCAGAGGCTCGTGCTCAGGTTACAGGAAGCCAGAAACGCAATCCCTCCTCCAAGCCACCCTGACCATGCCAGCACTGCAAGCGCAGGCTTAGTGCGGGGGATGAGATGCCAGAGTCCAACACAAACACGGCTCATCTGAGCAGGGCCAGCTACGTTCTCTGCAAGTGTTTGATATGAATGGTTCCTCAAGATTTTTCCCTTGATAGGAAATCAATACAGATATACGTAATCATCTGTCGGTGGTTCTTACACATTTTTTGTTTGATGAGATGGTGGAAGTTATTGGCTTTTTTCCTGCAACCCTTCAGAAACGTGGCATTGTTCTCGATTGAGAAATGCACAGTATTGTGTGGAATTGAAACGGCAAATATCAAAAGCGAAAACTCTTTATTCTCTCAGGTTGGTCTGCGTCTCGGGTTTCCTCCACATCATTGAGGTGTTGTTGGGTGAACACAATACCAGTTCTGAGGTTGTTCTGTGATGGGCAGCAGCACCTGATGGGCCACTGCAGTCATATGAGCCTCCAGTACCATAGCATGAGCTGGAAACTAGCTAACTAGCTGGAACCAGCACTGGGCACCAGGGACCTGATACCACTACCACAGTACTATTGAGGAGGGGGTGGGGGGTGGTAAGGTGAGCCTGTGTTGCAAACTGGTGTCTGATGTCGGTAAAAGAAGAGGCGGAGAGAGGTGTGCGGAAACACATCGAGGGAAAGAATGAGCTCACCCGAACACAGGATCAGGTGGTGGCGGAGTTGCCATCTTGGCAGCCCACGCGCAGCACAGTGAGGCAGCACATCTCAGGGAAGGTTCGCGATCCACCATGTCGACATGTGCCATGTGAGGGACTGCCAGTTATGGCTTACCCCCACAGGAAGTGATGCGGGGAAGGCAGTCTGGTTTGGGGCCAGATATCCATCAGGGTCTACTACTCTGTTGCATTCACTGGGCCAGGTCACTGCTGGGGCTGCCCAAACACGCCTGGCACAGGCAGCTATTACCCATGGTGAAGCAACATCTCCATCCTCATTTCTCTCCTTACCGCTCTCTCTCTCACACACTCATACGGCCATTTTTCCCTATAAGGTTTAAGCCTTGTCCTAGACTGCAGGACATGTCAGTGAAGATCTCAATGCAATTCCTATTGAAATAAAAGATTAATACATGTATGGGAAACAAACGGATGAAGTCTAATCTGTGATCGTAAGTAAGTATTTGTTGTCATTTGTTGCCACACTACTAAAGAGGAACACTCATAGTGTGTACTGTTACAACACACACGCTCTACTACTCAGTCTTTGGCTTGGAGCAGTTTTACTTGTTTACTTGCGGTCAGGATTGGTCTAGACAAGCTATAAGGGGACCTGGGCTTACTCACGACCTCTTCCTGGCCACAAGTTTAGGATTAGGAATTGGACTACAATTAGGAGGATTTGAAGGCGTAGGATTATATTTTTATTGTTGCCGTGGGAAGTTTATAGTTTTAAAAGGGTGTCTTTTGATGTGTATGATGTTTTTACTCAAGGAAAGAATTACACCATAATGATTTGTAGTAAGATGCTAATCTCTATACAGGATCCCCTGGAACACTCTGTATTTATTTGTTGCCTTCCCTTTGTACTTCTGTCTGGTTAGTTTACTGAGCACAAATCAACGTTCAGTACATTGTGCACAGTAGAGAAGGTGTGTTTGGCCTGTCTGGTGATTGACTTCATGCCTTGCTATTGTGGACTGTGTGATGTTGTGATTAAGTTTCAGAGGCCTGGCTCGGCTAGATTAAGTAATGACTGTGCTGTACTGTGCTGTGCTGTGCTGTGCTGTGTTGTGCTGTACTGTATTGTATTGTACTCTACTGGGAGGCTCTCTCTTTTGACCTCCTCCTTGTTGTGACTCTTAGGACTTTTCGAATGACGACACCAAACTGGAGTACAATGTGGATGCCGAGAATGGAATCGCTATGGAGGGGTATCTGTTCAAGAGGGCCAGCAATGCCTTCAAAACATGGAACAGGTGAGCTACAAAATTTTGCCATATTCAATTCCAGTTGGTCATAAATCACCACCCAGGACACCAGCAAAGATGAACTGGAAGATGAACCTGAAAGGCCTGGAAATTGCACATAGTTCAGTTTACTTTTTGTCCCAGTGTTTGTAGTGGTCAATTCAGATGGAGCAGTTTTAAGTTTTAAGCACATGATTAATTTTCAGGTCTGCTTTAATTTTCAATAAAGATGGAATCAGTCCTCTTGTACTCTTAATGTGGCATGTGGATACATCGCTATAGTTACATCTGTTAATAGAAGAGTCTCATCAAAGTGTTTGACTGTCCAATGTGTTTTTACTCTCTTTCAGGAGATGGTTCTCGATTCAAAACAATCAGCTAGTGTACCAGAAGAAATTTAAGGTAGGGAAGACTTGTTATTGCAGTCAAAAGTAAAATATAGATGTGCAGCTCCAACTCAAATATTCCCCATTGCATATTTAATGTAAGGAGACACCCAAGAGTAGTTTTTTTTGTGGGCAACAACAGCTAAGGGTGAAGTTAGTGTTCCATGAATAACAGCACAAGGAGTCCAACTGGGCTCCAGCTTAAAACAACACTAAGGATTTTTGGCGTAAAACTTCCAAAACCTTCCAAACACTTCTCAGAGCCTTATTTGGCGCTGTACCCTGCACCCAGAACTGTACAGTGTATATTCTGGATGGCTGGTGGCAATAACATTTGTGTTTATCAGCCCTTCATATTCTGTCCAAATTAAGTTGAAGATGATGTGAAAACAAATCGTGCAGTAAAAAAAGAATACCTCAAATCGTGGCAGATTGTTATAATATGGCTTTAATTAGAGACTTGGCTGGGCATGGGGAAAGGATGGTTGTTTTGTTAGAGAGGGATTAAATTGTCATTTAGATCAGACAAAAAAATATATTGGTACTAGAAATAATTGTGTTGTAGTAATTGTCAAAAAGACTCCCTTATGATAACACTGTGTACACTGCTAAGACGTCCTATTCAGATGAATCATTGCCATTTATTACTGGTAAGTCTATTTCATGAAGTAGAACTGCCAAAAACAATAACTAATGATTGTTTTACGTTTGGATAACCCCAGGACAACCCCACAGTGGTGGTGGAGGACCTGAGGCTGTGCACTGTGAAGCACTGCGAGGACATCGAGCGCCGCTTCTGCTTCGAGGTGGTGTCGCCCACCAAGTAAGTGTCTGTTCAGCAGGGGCCTCTTTGGGTTATGGCTGCGGCCACCAGTAACCACCAGCTATCACACGTCCTCCTCTCACCGCAGCAGAATCTTCACTTCCTCACACTGCTAGTTCTAGTCCAGCAGCTTATCCTATCTGCTCAGGGATCAGGGAAGCATTCAAGTAAAGAAAAAGCTAAGTTGACTGGTACAGTAATTTCCCGAATATAAGCCGCACCATGTATAAACCTCAGGTCACTGTTTTATGGCAACTAAAAAAACAAAATCATGTATTGACCCTCACCCTTGTATTAACCTCATCCATGTATTAACCTCAGTTTACTAAACATTACCTATTATCTAAACATTATCCTATTAATCAGAGATCAGATCAGATCAAGTAGAATAATGAAAAGAACTGCAATATATATATATATAATATATAATATATATATATATAATATATATACTGTATATAACCCTCACCCATGTACAAATGGGTGCTTAGCAGACGGTATTTAGCTGACGCTTTTTTAAGCGACACAGGCCCACTACTGCTCCCCCACGCCCACCTATAGTGATTGAGCTCAGTAAACTGTATGAACAATGTGAATTTAATAATGTTTGTTTTTTTTGTTTTTTTTAAAACACAAGTCTTGTTGTTACTAATGAGCTGAATAAGGCTCTCCGGCTGCTTGATCTAATGAGGCTACTGAGGAGACACAGTGGCTCCACAGAAAAGAGTATTTCCAGTAGGACACTAGAGAGAGGATGTCAGTGCATAAGGGCTCCATAGAGGCCTGCTGTACTGTATGTAAGATGGCTGACTGATCTCTGCACCTCTCCTTGTAGGAGCTGTATGATGCAGGCCGACTCAGAGAAACTGCGGCAAGCCTGGATCAAAGCCGTCCAGAATAGCATCGCCACAGCCTTCAGGGAGAAGGGAGATGACGGAGAGGTGGGCGAGACAAATGATTAGTCATGATCACATGATCATTTAAAAATGGAAATGAATAATGGCATTTGGGGCAGCATGGCTGTAGTATGAGCGATGACTGGGGAATGGATCTGTCCATCATCCTAGATGCATCCTAGCTAGAGCTGATCTGCAGGCATTGAGAGCTGCTGGACATTTTTGTCATTGTCCTCTCCCTTGGTCTGTCCCAGAAGCTGGACAGGAAGTCGTCCACGTCAACGGGCAGCCTGGACTCGAGCGGCGAGCCACGGGAGAAGAGCCTGAAGGGGGACAGTGCCCTGCAGAAGGTCATGGCCATCGCTGGGAACACGGCCTGCTGTGACTGCGGCCAGCCAGACCCCCGCTGGGCCAGCATCAACCTCGGCATCACACTCTGCATACAGTGCTCTGGCATACACAGGTGTGTGTGTGTGTGTGTGTGTGTGTGTGTGTGTGTGGTGTGTGTGTGTTTGTTTATGCTCTACACACAGACCTAGAGCACAGTGTATTTTGGTATTTCCAACTATTCCCTGCTGTGTCTCAAGCTGTTTTGATTTCAAAGTCTCAAAATAAATCTCTGTCACTGAAGCCATTGAGTGGATCCATTGATCCCAGACATTATTAGCTGAGCACTGATTCAATCCTGGTGAATGATGATATCAGTTGTATCAGGTGTGCCCTCTTTTGACTGAATGGAGAATTAAACCTTTGCAGACAAGACTGACCCAGTCAACCTATAGACGGATTCTACCCACATATTTCTGTCTGTCGTCAGGCGAGATGCTAACCTTTAGAAGACTGCATTCTTCTGTGAATCTGTCTGATGGCTTTCTTTCTTTCTTTCTTTCTTTTTCTTTCTTTCTTTCTTTCTTTGTCTATCCCTTTCTGTCTTTCCGTCTATCTGTCTGCTGGCTCTCGCTCTTTCCCCCGTAGGAGTTTAGGAGTGCACTTCTCCAAGGTCAGATCCCTCACTCTGGACACGTGGGAACCAGAGCTTCTGAAGGTGAGGAGATGGGACAGAGAGATGGGGTGGAGAGGGAGGGGGCGATGGAGAGAGGGAGAAAGGGAGAAAGGAAGGAAGGCGGGTGCAGGAATGACAGATGGGCTGGAGGAGGCAGAGAGAATTGTTATCCATGCACCTGTCCATGGATCTGTCTATCCAGTCAGCCCAATCCCTCAGAGAGCCTTCTAAATCACATGGCTGGCTACACACACACACACACACACAAACACACACACACATAGACACACAGGGAGCTCATTTCAATTTCCCCAAAGCTGTCCTGTGCACAAGGGCAATTGGTAAAGGTTAGGAGAATTCTGAGTCTCATTAATATTCCCATTTAATTATCCGAGGCTGGTCTCACTGATCCTTTTAAATTTATTTCAAGACCACACAGCATTTTCTATGAGCCCTTGAGAGTAATCAAGGCTTAGTTAGTAGGGGTCATTCACAGTGCAAGTAGGTACTTTTGTCGGCAGGACTGATCTTATGTGTTTGTATTTGTCTGTGTGATTGTGTGGCGTAGCTGATGTGTGAACTGGGGAACGGAGTCATCAATCAGATCTACGAGGCTCGGCGAGAGGAGCTGGGAGCCAGGAAACCTCACCCTGGAGACCCCAGGTACAGACAACCCCACCCACATACCCACACACACACACACACACACACACCTCTAACAGTGCCCCACAATCCCCTCTGTAGAACCCCTTAAAGAGAACACTATACCTGTCAGTTAGAACATGAACTTTGTGCCTGTTATGTCCTCATTAACACTGACAGTCAGTACGAGACGATGGATCCTCATTTGCTTGATTAGTGATATGACCTGTGATGGGTCCCTGGTCGTCACTCCGTACCCTTCTCTGTGTTCTGCTGCTGCCTCATGGTTGAGAAATGCTGTGTGCACTTTGTTTTCATTTGGGCATGAGGATCTGACTCGAGTCTCTGGTGCCCTCTGCAGGCACGAGGTGGAAGCGTACATCAAGGCCAAGTACGTGGACCGGCGTTTTGTGCGGCGGCCGTCAGACGACGAGCTGAAGCTGAAGGTGGTGAGCCTGAGCAAGCAGGAGAAGCGTCTGAGCAGCAGCTCGGAGCTGGCCCCCCCGCGAGCGCCACCCCCCACCCCCAAACAGAGGCCTGGCTCCGGAGCATCAGGTGAGCCATAACCCCCCCGCCGCCCTAGTCCTTCCTCCTCTCCCACACTCAAAATGTGCTCTCTGGTCCCACTGGAAGAATCCACCTGTGTTGGACAAAGCACCAAGAGGTGTTTCTGCACTGTTGCCACCAAGAGACTCTCTCGTCTCTCGACTTGCTTTCTCTGTCCCTCCATGTGTCTCTTAGGCACTGTCTCTGTTTCAGCTCCAGCTAATAAGCCGTTCTCTCTGTGCTCTCACCCCCCTTGTCTTCTGATGGGTTTGATTCTAACAGGCTTTCTATTTGTCTCTTTTTGTTTCCTATTGCTTCCAACCCTTCGTCTGTCGGACTGTTTTGCTTAACCTGCGTTCCTGCGCTCTGCTTACGGACTAACCTCCTCCTCCTCCTTGCCCTGATCCCCGACCCCTCCTCGCTCCCTTTGCTGTCTGTGCCCTTTGCCCTCTTGACCCTTGCGTAGCAGCGGCCGGCATTGAGGAGGTGCGTCGCGAGTCGCTCTTTGGTGCAGACGAGTTAGACTCGCTCTTCTCCTACTTTGATACCTCCTCAAAACTGCGCAGTAGTAAGTAGAGGCCTGACCTGTCCGCTCCCATCGTCAGCGCACACCCTCATCTCATCCCCTATCTGTCACTGGTTCACGGGTGTGTATGTGTGTGTGTGTCTTGGGAGAGGGAGTTCTTTATGAATGTGTGACTGAACGTGTGTGTAAGTGAGGAGGGAATGTTTGTTTTCAGGTGTGTGTGTGTTTGTGCGTACACACGTTTATCCATGGGAGTCTGGTCCACTGCAAGATCCTCAACCTTCTTCACAGTTCCAACGTCCAGTGTTTGAATCTCCATAGTGAGTTGTCCCATGTTGGCTTCACACATGGGGTCATGCACTGCACTTCCCTTAAATGATGGCTGTTCATTTTCCATTGGGCTGGGTCCATCCATTCCACTGTGTCTTTTCTTGTCACATTATTCACCCAGCCCCATACTGGGGGGGGGGGGGGGGGGGGGGAGGTCTGCTTCTAATTTCAGTTTTTATGCTCCAAACAGCTGGTGTTGCTGGCCAGAAAAGTCTGTGTGTGTGTATCAGTGTGTGTTTGTGTGTGTGTGTGTGTGTGTGTGCTTGCAAGTGTAACTTTTTCCAAGCAGACAGTGATGAAGCACTGTATGTTGTGTGTGTATTTTGCAGTTAAGAGTGAGGACAGTGGCATCCAGAACAGTGCTGACGGAAGCAGAGAGATGCTGGCCAACAACGCCTCGACCAACAGCCTGAATGACACAGGTATCCCCACATAAGGGCAAAAACTAGAGCCTGCGTCAGCACTGCTCTTTGTAGTGTAGATAGCTGCTCATAAATCAGGCTCACCTAAGGAGGACACACGGATACTCAGGGATTATCATTGCGTTTTTTTTTACTTGTTTTTATTGTATGTTTGGACAATATGAGTGCTTTGACATACATAGAATGGAAAATCTCCTGGTTGGTTTGACATGGAGTGTTAGTGATGTTTCCCTGCTGTTGTCAGAAGCGGCGGGGCCGGAGGTGCAGGCGTGCATGGTGTCGCCGTGCAAGGAGCAGGTGGTGTTCTCTGAGCCCAAGGAGTACTCACCTGGCTTGCAGCTCTACTGGGCCTCCTGCGCCCGCAGCCTGCCGGATATGGCCCAAGCACTCGCCCACGGGGCCGAGGTCAACTGGATCAACGCCGAAGACGACAAGAGGACGCCACTCATCATGGCTGTGCAAGGGGTAAGAGTACAGGGCAACAGGCCTGAGTGTGTGTACACATCCATGACATCCACAACAGTGATTAGAAGAATTCTGAAGTATTTATGCATGCTTCTCAGAAACAGAACAGAAACAGAAAGCCCTCTTGAGTTGACTCACATGTCAATAACCCAGTGTGAGCAGTCATGTACAGTAAGACTTGATATGTGGTAAAGAATGTTAAATCGGGGGTGAGATTATGTAGAATTCAAATCAAAGGGGAATTCCACGCAAAACTGTCACGTCCATAACGCCAACACAAGGCCATGGTATGGTATGATGGGAATGATGATTACATCAAATTTTAGCATTCAAATCTTCTTGGTTGTAGAACAAATGTGATGAAACTTTTCACATAATCATTCGCATCACACAAATAGCATGGCATTTTGTTGGCGATATGGACGTGACAGTTTTGCATGGAATTGCCCTTTTGATCATTTGGAATCAGATAATCAAAAGTATTTGGTCGGGACACATTTTAGGTGTTCCCTCAGGTATGGTCTGAATGTCCCCTCTCTGTACTGCAGGGCTCTCTGGTGACGTGTGAGTTCCTGCTTCAGAATGGGGCCAGTGTGAACCAGCAGGATGTGCACGGGAGAGGACCCCTACACCACGCCACCATACTGGGACACACCGGGTAAGAGCTCCCCCTCACAGACCCCAGCAGACAGGAGCCTGCCATGGCGTTAGTGGGGACATGATTGCACATGTGTTTGACACTCATGGGAAAAATGAGGTTTTAGTCGTTAACGGTTGAAGTGATATCCTTGGTATAAATCAAGTGCATGCCCGTTTGGCTTGACAGGAGTCTGAATCTGAAGTATTGATATTGTATTTTTGTGGAAAGCGTTCGTGTTGCATTGTGTTGCTGTTGACCAGTGCGTGTTTTGTGTGTGTAATATGAGCGCTCTTTTTCACTGTCCCCAGACAAGTGTGTTTATTCCTGAAAAGAGGAGCTAATCAGAACGCGACAGACATTGACGACAAAACACCCTTGTCCATCGCTGTGGAAGCAGCCAACGCTGACATAGTGACCCTGTGAGTCTGCACACTGCCAACAAAAGACATGAGAATGCCCCAGTGCAATCAAATCACACACACACACACACACACACACACACACACACACACACACAACTACAGTGCCGCCTGGCACTGACACTCTGTTCTAATGATTACAGATCAAATTCTCAGTTAAATGCAACTGGACTAATGACCACTCTCATTAAAAGAGGAGTCATGTCTTTATTGGATATATATAACCAGTTGGATTCCAGGTTAAGAAAAAAAAGGCAGATCTAGTTGAAAAAAAGGAATAAATCCCTGATGCAAAGTAATGTAATTAATCGTGTTTTTTTCTTTTTCCTCTCCATCTTTACCTCCCTTGTCTTCTTTCTCTCTCTCTCTCTTTCTCTCTCTCCAGGTTGCGGCTGGCCAAGATGAATGATGAGATGCGGGAGGCGGAGGGCCCCTACAGTCAGTCAGGTCAATATGCCAGTGACAGCCCCACTGAGATGCAGTACAGGAAATGCATGCAGGAGTTCATAAGCCTGCAGTTGGGGGAGTTATAGCAACCCCTGCAGTCCTGTTCTAGCATGACACACACACACACACACACACACACACACACACACACACACACACACACACACACACACACACACACACACAGACAGACACACACAACAGACAGACACACACACACACACACACACACACACTCACACTCACACACACACCAGCCACCAAGCCGCCAGCACGCTTCAGGCCAAGATATTATGTGCAATAGCCAAGAGTTTATTTATGAATTTGTTTATTTTCCTAAAGACTGTGCAAGCTTAATGAATATAGGTGCAAACAGATTTATGGAGTTTACTAGTCAATTTAGCTTGACATTTTACTGTGCTGTCGTGGTATTAGCTCAGGCTTCTGGTGTAGTTATTTTGGCTAAATGTCTACATGTGATTTGGTGATGTCTAGGGAGGGCGGGTGCTTTTGTACATTCCTAATTCTTCAAATGTGCATCACGTTGTACACATTTTTGCTGGAAACATATGAGCCCCCAAGCTCATTGGTCTTTTACCTGCAGTATGGTTTTCACTTCCATGTACTGTAAAATGTAGCCACGTCTTACTGGTCATTTTTAAAACTTGTATTCAGTTTTTTTTTATTGACAACTGGATCTATGTGACTGTGTAATAGCCATCTATGACAGCGTCATCATCAACTATTTCTAAACTTCTGTGTCAACATTACAGAGCAGCCTAGTAAGAGTATGTGTGTGTGTGTCAATCCAATGTGTTCATGAAACACACTTTGCACAAGAGTGGGTGCCAGTGTATTCAGCCGCCCACAGATGGCATTCCATATAAAGTCGACGTATATACGCTGTGTATATCTGTAGGTAGAGAATTATATCTATGCATTATATAATAGCACTTACCCTTGGCCTAGTCAGTGTATGGCCCAGTGACTTAAATAGAAGAAAAAAAAAGGTTTTATAGGGGAACTGGCTTTCATGTTAGGCGCTAGATTTTACTGTAAACAAATCTCTATTATGGAAACTATTTTATATATTGTGTGCACTGTGCCTTATTAGAATACTCTAAATGATTTAATGTGTGTGCAAAACAAAAAAGCATTTGCCCCTATAAAGATGCTTGCATATGAAAGAGGAAGAAATCCTTAAGTTAGGTGGGGATCTATCTATCTATCTATCTATCTATCTATCTATCCATCTATCTATCCATCTATCCAGTCATCTGATTCTTCTCCCGGAGCTCTTGTGCAGGCCACAGGGGGACGACAGATAAGGGAACAGTCAGGTCTCCACATTGGTCATGTTTACTGATCAGGGGTTCATTTCCCAAAAAACGTAGCTTAGTTGGTTGGCAATTGGCAATTGCAGTGCAACCAACAAAGTATGGTTTTGGGAAACGGACCCCTGGTCTATGTCTGGTTCAGTGTGTGTGTCACTGGAGTTTAGTCAGTGTAACACTGAGACACAAAGGAGCAGTCATAGAGTATAGTCAGGTACTGTTTTGAGTCAGGATGTTGATAAATAGCTTTAGGGAAAGAATGTCTACTGCAATGCACTTATTGACCAGTGGGTGGCGATAGAGGAAAGGGAGTCAATGGGCCTCTCTCTCCATCCTTTGATGCGATGTCTAGCCAGGTTTACTCAGCCAATTAGACACTTTATTTGCATGTTTGAATTCTTTTGCTCTGGATTTGTTTATTTTTCTGTCTTTTGTTTTTGCTGTGGGTGGTTTGGATTTCATGTTTAGTGTTTGATGTCACTTTTTCCCCTGGGCTGTGCTGTTGTAGCCAAGTGCAGCACAGATAAATGAAACTTTATTGGTGAAATCTGTGTGCAGTGGTACACTGTTGCAACCAAAATATTGTATTTCATCAAAGACGCCAACAAATGTCCAAAGATGGGTAGGTGGAGGAGGCAGTCAATGTGCAGGTTTTATGATGATTGGGTTAGGATATTACAATAGCTTTGTCAAATGTGAAGAAATGTTAAGATTTGGAGTAGTTGGTCCCAGAAATGACACAGATCAGTGTAATTTTAGCGTAGTCATTTAATAATGTTAGCATGTTTTTTTCCTGGCAGGAATTAGCCTTGGACACAAACAGTAATTTATATCATTTTGTTCCTCAGTCTGCCACAAGGCATTTCATGTCTGAACCATGCACTTTAAAAACTTGAGATCAGCGATTTGATGTGATTGAAATGCTGTATGCTGTGTTTATCTCATTGTGGCAGTGACGATGGTTGGAGAGTTGTGCTCCAAAGGTTATAATGGCAGTTTGGGTAGCTTGTTGGAGAGGTTTGCTTTGTACCCATGGAGGTCACGTGTTGGGCAGTCGCACAGCACGCTGCACAACATTTACATGGCTCTGGCAGGAGTGTGGTTCCTGCATAAACACCTCTGTCACTTCTCTTATTCTCCTTTCTCCTCTCCCCTCCTCTTCTCTCCTTCCTGCCTTATGCTGCTATTCTCTGTTGAGCTGCACTTTAAGAAAAGGTACGGCTTTAAACACTCTTTACCCCCACCCCCATCTTTGGCATGTCTTTTACCTGCTTGTAGTTTGTGTTTATGTGAATGCCTGTGTGTTTGTGTATGCCTGTGTGTTTGTGTATGTGTTTCTGACACAATACAAGCAAAGTAAAGCCTGATGAAACTGAGTAAAGTTAGTGGAATGTGTGTGTATTTAAAGAGGCTTCTGGAATAATTTGAAAAGAGGGAAAAACAGCTGCGGATGTCAGTGGTTGTTGTGTGTTTGTTTTTCCTCAGCAAATGCTCCTTTTCCCCTTTACATGCGACTTCCTGATGCAAAAAGGAAAAAAAACACTGCATGTGCAAAAGAATCACATGTAGAATGTTTAGACTGTTTAGATTGTGTCTTGTGCCTGTTGCGGTTTCAGTCTGAGCTCATTTTCCACTTGCCCCTCTCTCCACAGGAGACGAAACTTATCAGGACATTTTCCAAGACTTTACCCAGATGGCATCAAACGACCCTGACAAGTTGAAACGATTCCAACCATATGACTCTCCGAGGCAATGAGGAAGAGGGAGAGAAAGAGAGGGCATAGGGGGGAGTCACGGGAGTTGGGAAGACAGGACAGGTGCCCCGTCTTCTAGCACCTTCTGGAATCTTCAGAGAGCTGTGCTCCTGGCTGTTGGGGTACCCACTGCATGAACCCTGTGAGGACTGCTGGTGGACCTGGACAAGCTTAATAAATTATTTTGTATCTTTTTCCCAAGGACTTAGGATGTTTTTTTTCCTGAACAGACTGTCTAAAAAGTGTACATTTATGTAAGACCAGCATAGTAGAGTGTCTTTCTATTTCACATCACACATTTCAATATATTATATCCATATTCTTGATGACAAAGACCATAGGTTTTCTGCAATCTTTTGAAACTCAATTATCAGCAATATTGTGTGGTTCTCACCATCTCAAGTGAGCAAATTACAAAATTGAACATTTTAACCATTAGTTTACTAGGTGATGTTCATCAATGACAGGCAAGAGTAGAGACGTCTTGAAATCTCTGTCTAAATTTTTAAGCTTGCATGCATCATGGATTTGATAGTGTTTTGCCATTTATCTCTCTGAAATGATTGAAATATGAATATGCTAAGATATCCAGTGTGTCATTTTCCCATGAAATCCGAATAGATCTCAAGGGTCCAACTATTTGAGACACCATGACTCAGAGCTGCCAATCACCATCAAATCAGGTCCATGTTTGTATTTGGTCACAGTCTAAAGCATATTCTCATTCTCAAACAGCATTTCAGAAAGAGTTGTCGAAGCCAGCCTCTATGCAAAAACCCTACTGGTGGTTTATGGCTGAAGAAAATAGCATTTAGTCCAGACTATGGCCTGCCGTTATGATGGGACTCTACTGATACATGTAAACTGATCCACAAGGCCACAGTGCATACCTTGTCACCTTTTAGTGTCATCATGGCGGCCTTTTAAACCATATTAAATATTTCGACCGGTGTCTATTCATAACATAACTGACTGTCTGTTCAACCAGATATCTATGGCAGGAGCTCTCTATAATCAGTCGAGCTGAAGCTCACTATATGAACTGGGCTGATAATGTATTCTTCTCTATCTATCTCTCTCCTGCTCTGTCAGTCTCTGATTCTTTCTCTCCTGTGAAGTCCTGTGATATTCTAAGACGTCCTCCAAAATGTGTGAACGTATTCGAACATGAATCCTTGTGCTTTTCAAACTGTGGGATGTGAGCCATGTACAGTTGTACAGAAGCATATAAACTATATGCCTTAGATAGCTTTTGTTTTTAATGAAGACATAGTGGTACTTGAATCATTTTAATAAGCTTGTTTGTCTTTTTTTGTTTGTTCTTTATTTTATTTTACATTTTTTTGTCAACTTGGTTCATTCATCTTGTTTTGTACCGAACCCCCTCCCTCCCCCCACATACTCCGTAATTATGTATATGATTCATGTCATTTTTAAGAGGAATATTGTGTATTGCAAATCTAGGTCTAAACTAATTCTCACAGAATGTTGGACTTGTATTTTCAGTATGATTTTATAAAAGCATTTTTCTGTTGGCATTAATCTCCGGTTGAGAGTCAGTTTTATTTAAGAGGTGATCTGTTTTTGTCATCCTGGCTGTGGGCTAAGAGAGTCTCTTATCCCAAATTGAGTTATGATCTCAGAGTCCCACTGTCCTCACTCCAACCTTTCAACAGCACAAGAATGTTATCAAACCCTTCTGAGAATCTGGACTCGTTGGAGTCTTTGGTTTTCTTCTTTGAGCTGACCGTAATGTGAAGCATATGGAATCTTCTGACACAGAGACAGTGTAGCATAAACAGTGCTACAGAGTCTGCGACGTTTTCCAGACATGCTCTATAGCCTGTTATGTCATATGAAAGCTAACTGCATGACACACCATGTTGTAATGACACGTCGCTCCTGGGTGAGATGCACTACTAGTCGCGCAAGATCCGCAAAAAGCTTTCAGGTTGTGCTCTGAAATTATTCGTGAAAAAAATGTCGAGAGTACCATAGGCTAGCTTCTTTATGATGAGCAAGGGTCCCCTCACTTTGGAGTTAAGGGAAATAGAGTAATAAGTTCAAGGACGGGTTTGAAAGAAATTGTAAGAACTAGATTTACACATACCCCACATTCCTAAAAAGCAAAAGGGGGTGCACGCAATTTTAGCCACCACAACTAAGTACAAATGAGCTGTCTGTCCTGGCCGCCCGTTCGTTCGTCTGTCCCGTAGCCAAGGCCAGTTAGGGCGAGATGACTCGATTTGGGGAAGTCTGCGGTCTGCACCCTACTGGGAGGCGGAGGGCCACGGCAGGAGACCTTTCCCCTTCGTAAAAGAGCTATGTGAACAAAAGCAAGAGGCCAAGCTCCATTAATGTCACACACAGCCAACCACCACATGTCAAACCGTCTGCATAGCACCAGTTTTGCCATGAACTGCGCCAAGTTTCTCTTCGTCTAGGCTACTGGAGAAGGCAGACTCTGCTGGTCAGTTCATGAGCGAAAGATATCACTACTGAGACTTCCAGGTGGGCGACTAAATTATGCCTTTGCACTGTTTACAAAATATTCCACTCATTATCTAGGTCTGATTCATTGTAGCCTAATCAACTGAAACAAATTTCTTAGGCATGTCTTGTAATGAAGCATAACTTCACCACAGCCTCATGACTTGCTAAGACGGCCTTACCGGTAGCCTACCGGTAAGTTGTCATCTGAAGCCTTACATGATGCCAAAGCTTCCAAAAACAAACTAGCTAGAACTTTCCATAGCAGGGGTAGTGAGTGACACATACTGAAGAACAGTGCTGTGTCAATGAGTTCAGTCTCTGGCTCACCATCCTGCATCCTCAAGCCACTGCGCGGTTAATGGCAGCAATCCTCCATTAGCGAAGTTGCCCGTGCCCCCTCCTCACCTTTCCGACTATTCGTCAACACAGCCAACCGGAATGACCGGCAGATTTCTGGTGTAAAGAGAAAGAATGGCTGGCGCTTCATATTTTTGAGTATCAAACCACAGAGAATACAAACAGTCTCGTCGTAGTTTCTAAACGATGATGATGAATGAACAACGAGGATGAATAGAAACAGTGTTGCCAGCATTCTTTCATACCACAACTCTCCATCTTGGTGGAGAGGGGTGGAGGAAAATAACGTTGACATGTATCATGCCCATACTGTACTGTCCGTTGACTCACCTCTCTCCCTCCCTCCCTCTCTCTCTGTTCACTCGTCTACTATGGTCTAATCGTTTATTTATCTAGCCCGGCTTCCCCGAAATGGGTTGGCCCTCGTGGCCCCTGTGCTAACAAGAGGAGACACTTTTAAGAGCTGGGGGTCCCTGGGGGCTCGTCCTCCACACTCCAGTGCCTAGCCAGTGGTCGGTCAGGCTTTTCCAAAGGGACGTGGTGGACGTGGCGGACAGTCGACCCGCGTGGACGGGAGGTTGAACGCCAAGCTCTTCATAAGGAGCTTGTAAGTCTGGTCTCCAGCTGTTTGACTGGAGATAGCCCAAGGATTACTGAGGATCCTCCTCTTCCAGACGAAATCTGTGACCAACCGGCCAGCCCTGCTACCTCCCATGCTGTTAGGGAGGTGTCCAGGGAGAGTGGCCAGCTCTCTTGGCTCAACAGACTACATGGCTCAAATGTCATGGAAAAACACTCAAGGGTTACCCTTTCAAATCATTAGGCTCTTGTAAGTAAGCCAAACCAAGCAAACAAGGGTTCAAAGTTCACAGTATTGTTTTATTTAACCAGACATCCATGGAAGAAAATTGAAATTTCCCCTCCCCCAAATTGAAAATAAGTACTTCAAATGAAAAGAGCAAATCACAGTCATATACGTCATAGGCAGGGGAGACATCGCACACAAACTCTTAACTTGTATCTCTGGGCAGAACAAAAACAAACTCCAGACTACAGGGGCAGAAATAGACCAAATTGCTGTTGTCTTCATGCCAGCGCTCTCTTCCTGTCCCTTAGTAGAACAAACAGGTGCTTCAGCGACAAACAGTGCATCCATCATAACCCCTTAGCCCATCTAGTCTACCAGCCTACTGTGCACCAGCTGAGGAAAGGGAGAGCTCCCAGGTCACCAGCTCTGGTCTTCCTCACCACAACACATTTCTGATTACTCTACTCCAAACACCAGCGGAGCTAGAAAAGTTGCCCCTGACATCTCACCCTTTTGGGGGGCTGAAGTGGGGTTGGCCAACCCTCTCTGTGAGCACCACAACTTAGTCTAGACTATCTCCCTCAGGAGTCTGTAATGCCCCCCAGTAATGCCCACGTGTGTTCACACAAAGGCTGATAATTTTGTGCAGTCTCCGAACACCACCTGCCAAAACAGAGTAGATATGTTAGTTAGGCTGTCCCACTGAGGTACTTTCATCAACACACCTAATCTCTAACATAAACGCAGTGCAATTTCCTCTCCCTGCAAGTTGTGCAATGCCAGACCGCACTTCAGGTTTGAAATTTCAACATCGTCACGTTGGGCTGGAGGTGAACCATTGCTAAAATGGTGAAAATACGGCGTGACCAAGGAGGAGGAGCAGGAAGACGTTGGGTGGTCCAGTCAAAAATGCCCCCAAAGACAAAAGGGAACAGAGATAGCTTTCCCCAAAACCAAAAGTTAGGAGTCATCATGTCATCTCTAGATGAAGTCACACTGTCTGGTCAGTGTTACTCCCTAAGGGAGCAAATGTTTGGGCTTATTGTCTCTTTGCTCTGACATATCAGGGTATTTCCATAGAACTGTTCATGCAGCAAATCTTTTCTCTACATAGAGGACAGCCTGAATATTCCCTCTGGCTCAGTGTCCAAAAGGCCATTTGTGTGTCACTCACTAAGCACCCCCCCTTAAGTCAAACAAACGGGGTGTCTTGACCACCTTCGTAGCCTGGCCGAACTCCTCACGACCCGCCATGTTTCGCCATGTCTGCTGATTGAGTGAACGTGAAAGGGCCCAATCCTGCCCCGTCCGGACCTGTCATCAGCGCTTAGTCACCACCGCTTAAACAGACTGTGACGCCACGGGAGAGAACGCCTGAGGTATTTGTGTGCACTCGGCTCAGGGGAGCCATTGACAGACAGACAGGCTAGGCGCCCAGCTGCCCTCCACGGCTCTCTTAGGTCACAGTGGTGTGGCTGGACCATGGACCATGCTGCCCCTGGGCATCAGCCTCTGGGTGCCCCTACCACCCTCACCCTAGAAACAAGGTTTTTACCATCTATGGTCCTCAGTGTTAACCTTATAGGGAGGGGGAGTTGGGGCCAAAGGAAGTGTCCACAGCTCCAAAAAAGGCGCAAGAGCACACAAGACCTGTGTGTACCCCTGACATCATAGCGATCACGTCTAGGATGGCAGGCGCATCCCACCGCCCATTAAATTTCACTCAGTAATACTGAGACTTTATACAGCCAGGTTTACAAGACTGACTGAACAGATTGCATCATGTCTTGCAAATGGTCAGCAAAAGTGAACAGTTTAATGCATCTACCATTTCTCTCATCTTTTTCAACTAAATTTGTTCCTGGTGTTTAGCCTACTTAGAAGTTGAGGTTACTTACTACATAGACCGATGAGCACTGTCAGTGTCCTCACTAATGGTGATGTACGTCTTACAGTTTAGGACTTGAATCATTATGGCAAGACAACTGAGAGGACAAACCGATGGTCCCAAGATCTGTTCAGTACTCTAGCTGACCAAAGGCGTCACAGTCCTGAGAGGGAGGGGGTCAACCTGTTGCTTTTAGAGACGAGACAGTTACATCAACCACCCTCCAGGTGTACAACAACACAGGACCTCCAGGAATACACAACACCTGCTACTAAATCCCTAAATATTACTCCTTTTTCCATGTGTATTACATCATGACAACAAACTAAAACAAGACACATCCCAACACACCCACCTGAGAAATTCCGATTTAAAATCTATCAGTTTGATTTAAACTCTGTCAATGTTTGTTTTGACTGGAGATGACATGTTTAGACTTTAAACATACCGTATATAGAGTTATGAAAATGTGGCAGACAACATTCTTATAATTCATTTATTCATACTCTAGCCCTAAAATCAATGGAAACATCTTTATTTGCCATAACAGTAACCATGCAGGTTCTGATTTAGCCAACAAGCTTTAGTCACATTTTTGAGGTTGTAAAGAAAAAATTGTTGAAAAAGATTTTTTCACTTATTGATTCCATACTTCTGTCACAGTCTTATCTCTCTGCATGGGCCAGTGTATATCTGCACTGACCTTAATTAGCAGGAGCATGATTCATTTGAACTATTTCAAATACTTCAACAAATGTAGGCCTATACATTTCTACAAAGAATTTAATGCCATACCAGTAGTTCATGTAAAAGAGAATGGAAAAAATGAAATATTTATGATGTATGAGGTTTCTCCAGGAATCCTGCTAGATTTTTTCGAAGTCCAAATGGATCACAGCATCCCACCCACCCAGTAAAGGCATACGGGAAATTAATGCTTTGGCACAATCCTTCCCTTTTATGGGAAACACAGCAGGAAAGACTCGATATGTGTGACTAAAAGCTTCCTGCTGTCAGTCTGGGAATGCAGAGCATCACAGAAGCACCTCACCAGCCGCAGAAGAGAGAAAGAGGGGAAAGGTGTGAGCCTGACTTGTCTGTTGTCCTCCACCTCCTCCACATTACTAGGACAAATGTTGCACACCAAAACCCCAAAGTAGCCAACCAGCCGCAAAGAGGCAAACATAATCAACACTGTGTTCCTAATAGTGGGTGCCTGGCACACCACATCAGAACTCCTGTTGAACAGCTTCTTGAGCCGTTGTTGAGTGATTTCATGCTGCGCGTTTCAGTGCTGCGGTAAAGTAATGGTGCCGCGTAGCTCATCTTAACCATCAGTAGGGGGCGAAGGTGGAGAGAGATGTATGGCACTAGCAACTAAATATGCATGTTCGCCAGCCCTTAATGAAGTCCAACATCAACACATCCAAAAGCCTCAGCCTATTACTCTTCATTATCCAGCCTTCTGTTGAGCACTGAAGAAAGAAAACGAATCATGCACATTTGATGCGCTTCAATAACTTTGGGCATTCTTCTTAGCGCTACATCAACTGATTCTTCATCCTTATGTTATTGTGACAGGCCTAACAACAAAGTGGTTGAGCCTCCTCATTTAGCCAGCAGCAGCTGGTTCTTATATTGTGCACATGAAAAGATGTTCTGAGCGCGAGCTCGATCAATAGCACTAGATCCAGTGGAAAGTCTTTCATGTAGTCACAAAAGAGCTTGAGACTTTTGGCCTCTTGTAGACAATTCACCCTTTTTTTATTTTTATTTTTTTAAACATAGGACTGAGAAGAATAAAATATAACAGCATTATCTATTGCATAAATACTCAGTGTCCATGAAAACAAGGTAATTAGATCTGCTTGTTCTGCATCTCTCTTAGCTGTAAACAAAAGGATGAGCAACATGAACTGCTTGCTCCTGGTTAAATGTGCCCTTTACTGGCATGCCTTATTCCTCAGGCAAATCAACTTAATCAGAGTTTCTGAAATATTAGAAGAGGAAACAACAGGCTAATGAATAGCTTGCCTGCTTAATAAAAGCAGGCTTTTTAATCTGGCCTTAGCAGGACTCCACTTGTGCAAACAAATGTGATTAGTACCTCAGCATGCCACGAATTTTGTCATTTGCATTGTTCCGTGAGCATTCTAGGAACCATAAAGAGTCAGATGTTAATTAGACAAAGGCTGCATTCGGTTTAAATTAACACCAGGGACAGCGAATTACAAACACTGTTCTCTCCACACGCACAGGGCACAGAAGGGGTGCCTGACATTTGTCCATTGTGTCTAAACAAACATGTCTGCCAATTACGACTTCAATCTATCAAGTAATTTTATTTGCAAGTAATCATAACCACTGTATTTCTAATGAACATACAAATGGCAAGCTACTGATTTACTAGTAGACCCTTTAGGGACAGAAACAATTAGTTTCACTTTCATTTGAAGAGTCCATACAACTCTTGGCAGTGTTGATACTACCATATGATGTTCTAACCTTTTATTTGCAAAACACAAAAAGAGCCTTGATTTGTCCAAGATATATTTTATTTATTGTAATGACAGAAAATGAAACCATTAAACAACAGAATGTATAGCCTCTCCATTTAGAGTAAACAACATGTAAAAGAGCGTGGGAGTGGGATGGGGTGGAGCTGGGTGCTTAGAAACGTTCATGCTAGGGTCTGCCGTGAATTCATAAACGACACCTGTGAGAGAGCAGAGAAATATCCATTACTGGCTGTGCACATAACCATCCCCCGAATCACAACATCTTTGGTACAAAGAGAGAGCACGAATTAGACGGGGGAAGAGCGGGGATCATTTGTTTTTAATAGTACAAAGACAGGAATTTTAAGGAGCTATTCTGGGGGTGGGGTGGGCGGGTGGTACAGCAAGATACAAAACAAAATATTCCAGATATTCAAATTCACTCATCACCCGCTGGCAATGTTTTGGACTTCTCGCTAAGAACGTGTCAGACAGAGAACAAGCTGTTGTTTGACTTTGTGCCGCCTCCACTGGAAATTCAGAGGCCAGATCCACTTCACAGTCCCAGCCTCTTCACCAACATATGCCTTTAATCAAATAAGTCACATCATATGGCTGTGTACTTATGGATCTGTCCTAGTGGTTAGATCTCTATTTAGTAACACTAGCTCTAGAGTACAGAGTTTCCCCAGAGAGCCTGGCACTGCTGTGCCCTATGTTATGTCCTGTGAAGAGCCACCAGGCTAATGAAGGTCTATAGTGCTACATGGAAAGTTCAGAGCGACTAGCATTGCCTGACATTGCTTACATTCCACTGGCATTGAGGGGTTTGGCCTTGTTCTGCTGGAGTGGAGCGACACAAAGGAGCACAAGCTTCCGCTAATGCTATCTATTCTCCATCTAAGGGCACAGGCAACTGGAAGGGACTCAAAGCCTTAAGTGGCGAGGCAGGAGAAGGGGGGGTGGGGGAGGGGAAGAAAAAAAAAAAAAAAAGACAAGAAAAAGACTATGGAAAGGAACGTCAGAAAATGTTTCATACTTAAAGCTCCTAGACACTCAGCATACTTTGAAGTAAGTGACCCTCACAGGTCCTGCTCTGGGAGTCAACACTTGCATTAAAACAAGAATCTGTCTGATTTATTGGACTCTGGGTTACTGGGTCTGTGTGTTAAGGCAGGTGTAAGTACCTCAGTAGGTGTAATGCTTGCTCATTCATCGATGTACTCAAAAGGTTCAGGGGCCTCGGGCTCCTGCTCTTCCTCCTCGATTTTGGGGCCGTGGGCCGAGACGGGTTCCACCAGCTCCTCCTCTTCCTCGCTGGTGTCCTTCAGGATGATGATGCCGCCTGTGTGCAACTGAGAAGGAAGAACACACGTGTGTTAAAGACTGTAAGAGACAGTCACACCCAGACTACTAGGAAAAACAATGAGATACTCTGAGTCCCTTTGAATTCCTGCATCAGCAGCATAACATGGCCTCCATCAGCAGTCATTGTGTTTGGGAAAAACTTTCCACTTCGACTCAAAACAGCACACTGCCTGAACCGTCTGACAAGCTTCTCACGAGCTGCTGACCTTGCTTATCAGGCCCAGTCTGTGAGGCCCTTCTATCATTTCCACTTCAATCAAGTATCATGACCTGACGGAACCACCGCCTGCTGTGAAGCCACCCAGTAGCAGATGACAGGGCACCGCTCTGTCCTTGACCCTCACACAGCGTGCACACACAGGGCTAGCTGATAGTCTAAAATCTGGCTCTGTTATGTTATGGGAGGGGCAGAATAGGCCTGTGCGCGTGCATACACACACACACACACACACACACACAACACACACACACCACACACACACACACCACACCACACACACACACACACCACCACACACACACACACACACACACACAAAAAATAGCCTGCTCCGCGCCTGCCTTCTTCGGTCAGATGCCTGCCTGCCCTGTCAGTTTTCATCAATCGCTCACTTTCACAGTCACGCCACGTCATCTATCACACCCCCTCCCATCCAAGCCGTCAGCACACACCTCTGAGTGTTTAGACCAGCGCCTCTCCCCGGCCAAGAGACTGCTCACTCCCATAAAGCGCGTAGGAACGCCAAGCTCAGGCCAACGGTTGTGCCGTCCAGAGCAAACTCCAATGTCCATGTCAATACAGTCATTTGTCAGTGGCAGTAAACACAGTGGTCCAAAGTTATGCGGGGAAACTGTGGGTTGCCAATTCTGATGAGCAATCTGTGCAGCCCTTGGATGCCATGTCAGGAATGAAGAAACCCCTTAAGACAAGTGCTTAGAGGGCCGGGCTAAGCTAATGTGCTCCAGTGAGACACACTGACCTCTTCAGAGGGCCTATGGGGCTATGGTTATCCTCTTCACTCTGTTTATCTGGACGATGTCTGAGCGGATGGTCGCCCTCTCGGGCCATGAGGGGTCTGGTCATGTTCCAGAGCATGCTCAACCCTAAAACTAAACGTACTTACAGCAGGGAAATGGTGAACATTAAGTGTTGGCATGAGGCCGAGAGCCTTGAGAGCCAGATAGGCTTTTTTCATTGCTACTAATCACATTAAGGAAGGAAGGGGGGTCTGGGCTCATGCTGGGTTGTCTTAGTGACATACGGCCAAGGTAAAAGAGAAAAACAAAATACACACAAGCAGAACCGCAGGCCCTTCGAGACCATCTGCTACTACTACACTGGGTCGCCAGCAATACTTCTACTTAAAGTTTCTGCTATTCAAGAATATTCTTATTCTTGACACCTCTCTTGTTTAATACAGATGAACCCACGTATGATATTTATTTGGGTCCAAATGGTGGAAAGTTGGAAAAAAAACCTTCACCTCTTACCATCATCTAGGAAGACAGTGCATCGACCTGAGGCCATCTTTAGCATCCTTCCCTCGTAAGGACCATCAGTAGTTCCTTTACCATTACCACTGCCGTAATGAATGTAATTAGCAGTGGCTTTTATCTTACAACATACATTCTATAATGAGCCATTTCAAACAAACAGACATGTTGAGGTCTGATCTCCCCACTGTCACACGCTTTCAGCTCAGCGCATAATTATAAGGCCCTTCAGCGGGACCAGGTGTTTGTCATTGCTTATCATGTTCACAAGAAGACCAAAAACACATGCTTAGGGTCCCAAGAGGGGGAAAAACAGTATATGATGCTGAATGATGATCCTGATATACGTTATACGTATATTCAATTCACAACAAACAGGAAACACATTAAAGACTTGTTCTATTGGTTGATTTTCTGTTTGACATCGGCTTTATGCGTGTGCATGCCCGTGTGTGTGTGTGTGTGTGTGTGTGTGTGTGTGTGTGTGTGTGTGCTGCTGAGTGTCTTTTCACCCTTTTCACTGTTTTTCAATTTGCCGACAACACCCTAGACATAACCTCAGATAAAAGCACTTTCCACGATCTTGGCCATCACTAATGGATATGCTGGCTGGGGTCTCTGTTATCATCAACTGAAAATGTAAGCATAGTCACCATTATGCAGATAAGGAATCTTCACTTGAAATGCCAATGGGTGGTAGAGAGAGGGGGCACTCACAGGTTTGAAGGGCTGGTAGCGGCAAGCCTCGGGCATAGCAAGCACTTTGAGCTGAGCGGGCATGACCCGGGCTGGATTCTCCAACAGCTGGAAGTTGGGCTCGGCCTCTTTCTTCTTGTCTTTTTCCTTCTCCTTCTCCTCATCCTTCTTTTCTTTGTCTCCATCCGTCTCCTGTGCAGACAAAAATGACAACATGAAGAGAGAACAACATTCACTCTTAAGCGGGCCGTCACAGATTAATGGAATTGCAGATTTCGGAATGGGTTTGCATGTGCTGCGCTCAGCTTCCTTTGCAGGATACGGACACATAACAGACACATAATTGCTACCTTCTACATATTCTTTCAATGGGACACTACAGAAGATATACATGGAAGGTTCTGTGTAGCAGTATTTGAAGAACAAATTCCAAAACCAACACAACTTCTATATTTTGCCTTTATGCGTACATCCCTGAGAGTACAGTGCTATAGTGGGAAGTGAAAAGCTGTGCCATACCAGTTGGCCATGCAGGACAGCAACGTGTGTGTGTGTGTGTGTGTGTGTGTGTGTGTGGTGTGTGTGTGTGTGTGTGTGTGTTGCATGTGACTGTTGAGCAAAAGGTTGAGTAAATATCTATTTGTCCAGTGGATTAAGCCGTCTTTGCGAGCAGGTCTGTGGCGGCCCAGTGTGGACCCACTGCTATAAATCTGGGCTGGCGATAAGCCCTGGCCAAGTGTGCAACTGAGGGTTGGAGGAGCGGTGGTGTTTTTTAGGGGGGGGGGGGGGTGTTAGGGACTTAGTTTCACCCTCTGACATCACCCAAGCCTCAACGCCTCAGCTCTCACAGTGAGAGAGAGAGAGAGAGAAGAGAGAGAGGAGAGAGAGAGAGAGAAAGAGAGAGAGAGAGAGAGAGAGAGAGAGAGAGAGAGAAAGAAAAAAAAGAAAGAAAGAGAGAGAGAGAGAGCGCTCCTCTTGGAGTAAAATTCTGGAAACTCTTGCTGTTGGTGAGGACCAAGGCAATGAAAGCCCAAATTGACATTAAAATTTAATAGAGTTGACAGCACTTGAGAGGGGAGGCCTGTGGTAATATCCCTCTATAGCTGGTGCTTCATGGTTGACCTGCTGGTATAAGGCAGAGAAAGGATTGATTGAGAGAGAGAGATGAGAGAGAGATACAGGGGGAAAGGGAGTGTGAGCAAAGAGACTGTTGTAAAGACAAAGTTTGGGGAAATAAAGAAAGGGATAGTGATGGATAGAGAGAGAGAAAGAGAGAGAGAGAGATGGATAGAGAGAGACTGGAAGAGAGGTAAGGGCACTGAGAGAAGGAGGGGAAGCCATAGTGCTCCCAGCAGCCTCATAACTGGGGCTGAGAGGGAACTCAAAAGAGCCTGCAAACTATTAACACATTAAATCCAGTTCCACAGCCCCTTCCTCAAAGGGCCCGGTCTGAGCCCATAGCACGCAGGGCTGAGTTCACTGCCCCCTCACACAACACACACGCTCACACATGTCACATACTCTTATGGGATGCAAGTCTGAGCTCTTCACTCCACAAAGGTCTCATTAGCACACTCCTTAGGGGTTCAGCTGCAGTCTGTGCTTATAGGGTGAATCTGTGCACGTGCACAAACATACATATGCACACACACACACACACCACACACACACACACACTCACCACTTCCATCTTCTCCTCCTCCTTCTCTTTCTTCTCCTTTTCCTTCTCCTTCTCCTTCTTTTTGGCTTTGGCGGTGATGGAGAGAACAGCGGTGGAGACCTGTCGGGGAGAGAGACGGCGTTAGAGGGAGACGTCAGGAGAGGCCGAAGACCCACATAAATCGTCCTGATGAAGCCCCTGCTCTGCTGCAGTCATGCTGGGAGTTTTTATGGCAGACTACATGTATGTTTGCTTCTCAGGCCGCGCAGTGCCAGCAGGAGACGGGGCTAAATGGCTGCTCTGGGCTGTGCTGGCGCCACGCTCCGAGCAGCTGGGCCGCACAAAAGCCCCGCTCTCATCAAGGTGGGCTGACAGTACGGCTGACTCCCTTCGATCTGCCAAACACCTGCTACAACAGAGCATATCCTTTTTATATGGGCTTTTGTGTGTGTGTGTGTGTGTGTATGCGTGTGCATGCACGTATGTGTGTGCCTGTATTTGTCTGAGTTAGTGTGTGATGGCAAAATGTGACTAAATTTAAGATTCTAAAATTAGATAATGTTTTCAGTAATCGCAGCTTCTTGTCATCGGTGTAGTTCTTGCTGTGGGATTAAGCAAGACCTGTGTTTTTCTTGAGATATTTCAGCTTCAAAGCGCTTTGATCTCTGACTCATATCTCTGTTTACTATAGGCCTCTACCTGGGAGTGGGACTTTTCCCTGAGCTGCCCTCACAGCAACTCTACAGCACTCGGCTTGGTAAACAGGTGAGTCACGTTCATCCACACATTTCACTGTAAATCCACTGTTTATTTGAATTAGATGGGCCTATTTTTGTGGTGGAAAAGTTTGGCCAGCATTTTCCCAGGAAAAAACAACATTCCAGTGGTGGATAAATATCTCCTGGGAACAGGTGGGTTGATGACTGTGGAGATGATGCAGAGTAGAGAGGATCTCACCTTCTCCTTCTCTTTCTCCTTGGGCACCTCCAGGGCTGGCGGGTAGGCGAAGGTGGAGGGTTTGCAGTTGGACCTGTACTGCACCTTGGGCATCTGAGGGAGAAACATCACATAGCCAAAGATTAGACTTGGCACTCCACCACATGAAATGCATATGTGTGAAACGTTCTCCCACAACATCAAAACAAAACTTTTATGACAATACATCATCCCAGTTTGGATGCTTCGACTCAAAGCGCCGAGGGAAAGCAGGACATTGAGCAAATGACGTGAAAGACATGAGTGTGCAGGGATACAGACAGAGGAAAGGAATGACACAGTGCAGCCAAACCATCTGTCTGACCCGGCCTGCAGAGGAGCATGCTGGCACAAAGCTCATCTCAGAGATTGGCACTGCTCAAAGCTTGGTGTCTTTTAAAATACAACTCAGCTGGCACGGGCTGGGGCTGCAGCAGGTGTTTCAATGTGTGAGTGTGTGTGTGTGCGTGAGGGGGGTGGGGGAGCATTGTTTGCAAATGATCGGGAGAGAAGCCCGTGTCATTAGGCTGGGGGTGTGAGACATTGATCTTCCTCTCAGTTGTGTCCGAGACTGAGGCTTTGGCGAGCGGCCTGGGAGGTGAGGAGGGTGCAGACTGAGCGTGGGGAGATGGACTCGGGGGGTGTGGGGGTCCGGATTATTGTGGCGGCTCCTTGCTGGGTTGGCCTGGATCAACGTTAGTCCATCATAACCAAGCTGAACCTCAGAAAACAATGACCATTCTGCTCACATAACTGGCCAGCGCCTATGTGTGTCAAGGGCCCTCTGATACAGCTGGTCTCATGACCGATTCCCTCCTCACACTCCAGAAGCTGACAGGCAAGAGCATTACTGGGCAAGCAGCATGATTGCAACACACACACAGGCTATAAAAAGGATTCTACTCTCAGAATGAATGAGATTTTAACACCATAACAGTTATGATTTTAGCAGTTCTTGAGTTGCATACACATTCTCTCTTATCTCTGAGTGTCATACTCTTAAATGAGCACAGATGTTTCCTTGTCTTCCCATTTTCACCTCAGGATTGGAACCTCACGGCTATCTGAAGTGCTTTTTATTGCGCCTACACTCCCCCACAAAAAAAAAAAAAATCCCCACACCCACTCTGCAACTGGTGTGTTCTGCGCAGGCTGGTGGTGGTGGTGTGGTTTACCTTCAAGTCCTTGTTGAGGCCGATGATGGCAGTGGGAGTGAAGGCCAGAGACAGGAAGTGAGAGAGTGGGAACCAGAACCAGAACTGAGTGAAGACCAGCAGCCCCACCACAGAGGGCATGTGAGTGTGACCTGTGCGTGACTGCAGTGAGATGGACACGTTACGGCCACCTAGAGGACAGGAGAGGAGAGGAGAGGGAGAGGAGAGGAGAGATAGACAGACAAGGAATGAAAGACAACAGCAGAGAACAACAGCCATTAGACACAGAAGAGAGGGGCACCACCTCTGGTTGTTTTTTCAAGCCAGTTCATCATCTCGGTCACCCTTCCTTGAGCGGTCTAATTACATACCACACAAATATCACACACAAAGGGCTTCAGGAATGTTCTATTAGTCATCCCTGATATAAATGGTATTAAAGTCAATTACTGGAGGCTGGGTCTTGATTAAAACAATGGCGAGCCAGCAGAGGCGGGAGGGCAGAGAGGGCTGATGGCAGAGGACACAGTGCAGAGTCCAGCCATAATTAAGCTGCGACGTGGGGGTCATGGCACACAGACAGGGTGGAGAGCCTTTCCTCTCCCTTAGGGAGGGCTACAAGGAGGAGGAGACAAAGGGAGAGAAAAGATAAATAGCGCAGAAGTGGAGAGAAAGAGCGAAAGAGTAACGAGAGGAGGAAGGAAAGAGGAGTGGAGTGGAGAGGAGGGGGGTGGAGGAAGGGCAGAACCTGGGCTCATCTTTCCTTTCTTACAGAGTGAATTTGCGGGTGGGTCATCGGGCAACTGGGCGAGAGGCAGGCTGCTGCCATGTCTTTGATGTAAGAGGGATCTCAGACTGGTCACAAGGGAGTTGTTCATATTCAGAGAAACAATAGCAGACCTACTCCTTTGTCCGTAAAACACTGCTTTTCCAACATCTCCCTGCTCCCGCCTGCCTTCCCGATATTGTTTCTGTTGTCTCTTATCGCCACGACAACAGGCAGGTCACCAAATTCATTATCTTCACTGCAGCGCCAACTCCCAAATTTCTTGACCTCATAGATGACACCATAATGCAGCAACAACACAGAGCTGCATGCCAAAGAGTCTCCGCCTAAGCCCTCATTTCCAGCGTCCTCCCTTGGGAGCAGCGAGACAGACTTATGCCAGAGCCTGTGAGGAGTTTCCATAGTGGCCCATTTAGAGCAGCCATTTTCAGCAGCAGGCACGTGCCTACTCAGACAGACAGACAGGCAGGCAGTGATGAAGTTGTTGATGGCCTAAGGTGGCAAAAAGCAGCCACCAGCTGGTTTGGAGGAAGTGAGGGCACCAATCCAAAAATTTAACCGGCGCTTTGTGCAGGCCAAAGGGAGACCATTCCAGCCCACGGATAAGGGGAGATATGGAGAGAGCATGAGGAGGAGGAACTTAAGAGTGCGTGTCGCCTTGAGACCAGGAGCAAGTGAAGACAACGGGCCATTTGATGAACAAAACAATCGGTCCATCTCACGCCCACTGCCTGAATAGGAGCTGTGTGTGTTTGTGCATACATGTCAGCAGATAACTTATGCTGAGTGCCAGGCTTTGTGATGCTATCAACAAACGTATACTGTTCAAAGGAATACAGTGTGTGTGTGTGTGTGTGTGTGTGTGTGTGTGTGGGTGTGCGCTTGTGTGTGAGTGAGAGCAAGAGATGTGTGTACAGGTCTTCAAGAGCTGATCCATCTCAGAGATCTCATCTGGCCAGAGTAGAAGCCTGTTCCGGCATGCCTGCTGTCGCCATGACAATGATGCATGGAGGGTATTAGGAGGGCTGCCTAGCTACTGCAGATGAACCAGGAGAGAGGCTGGCATCCCATCTACAGCCCTCCACCCAATCTCCCTCTCACTCACCCCTTCCCCCACCCCCCCGCCTTGATTATAAAATTGTAAACACACACACACAAACAAAGACCAAAAGGACAACTACTCAACTAACTTTTCAGTCCAACAAAGCAAATCAAGAGTATTTCACAGATTAAGTCAACCCCATCAGCCCTGACCCTGTCTGCTGTTGCTCAGACATGTGGTGCACCTGGCAGTATATCTGGACAGACTCCTGCGCTCAGACCTTTTGGAGTCTCCCGACTCGAGCACTGCTCTTTCTCTGGGGAAAGCACACAAAGCCCACTGTTAGCATTAGCGAGCTTGTCGCGCCACACGCTTGCATTTGGGGTATGCGTACACACATCAATGCTCACGGCCAGCTCTCAACGTGACGATCTGCAGCTCGCAGTGGGACCTCACGCACTAACACATACACATGTGTGTATACCCACCCACATATACACACACACACACACACACAAAGAATAAACACACACATGCACATTGTATATACACACGCAAACATACAAAGCGAGGGGGGAAGGTGGGGTATGTGAGTTGAGCAATGTGGCTATCGTCACAAAAGCTAATGCAGCCTGACACCTCTGGGGCTTGCTCCATATCAGTTGGAAGCAAGAACTAAACACAGAGAACAAAAGAAGACTAAACTCTCACCTGCATCCAGAATGCCCTGGGCCAAGATGGCCCCGAACTTAGCCATCACATCGTCGTGTTTGTCGTTGATGACCTTCGCATACAGCTGCCTGAATTGGGTCACCTGAGGAAGTAAAACGTTTTTTGTTTTTTTTCCATTTCAAATATTGCCTTTCAACAACAACATGACCGGAAAAAACTAAGCCAATTCCAAAAAAAACTCTCATTCATTTGAAAAATAAAAGGACAATAAAACACAGCTGGGGCCTCTGAGCCCATTTGATCAGTGAATCAGTGAAAACATCAAGACAATGCTCATGCAATGCTGTACTTGGCAGTGAAACATGTTCTGCGCCTGTTTGTTGCCCCAGACCTGCTGCCTCCCCTACTTCCTCTCAGCAGCAGGAAGCTGCCGTGCAGCACTACACACAGGCACAGGCTGGTGCCCTGATGTTTCGGCCCCATTTCAGATTGATCTCCGAAGCTACCTTCAAGACCGGCCAGCTCTTTGAACAGTCATTTTCAGTGATTTGAAAAGTTTCCAACAACCAGGATGACGCCCAACGCATACAGAGTAAATGAGAACTCTAACTGCCGCCAGTGCACCATGCTCTCCATTTCAGCTCCACCTTTTTGTTATGGCTTTACTTTCCGACTTGTTCTCTCCAGCCTCGCCCAAAACTCCCTCTCTCCCTCCCTCTCTACTGGTCCTAACTTCATCAAGCTCATTCTGTCAGCTGAATTCAACTCCCTCTCATGGTCTCCCTCTCCCTTCATCTGTCTCACTCCACACACAGACACAGAGACACACACACACACACACACACACACTTCATCCATCATCTCCCCTCTCTTATTCCCTCTCTCTCTCGCCGAACTAAATTTGCAGAGGAGTTTAAATTGGAGGTGACTCAGGGATGAAGTTCAGGTCCTCCAAACACTGCACCACTGCCGAGCCATTTTGAGGAGCAATCATGGTCCTAATGCATTTCATTGTTCCGCTGATCGCGCCTGACCTCCCTGTCTGGAAGCTTAATGGCTTTCATCAGCACGCCGACATGCCGATGCATACAGAATGCGTTGCAGCACTGCGCAACATGGTGGAGAGGGACAGCCACTACTACAGTATCCACTACTCCTCATCACCACATATGAAAGCGTGAGCAGATGGCTGGAGCGTACCGTGCCATGAAACACAAATAAAAACTATTAAACTGGTTTACCAGGGAGACAATTTGGACATGTGTATAATAGAAAAAGGACTCTCTCTGGGTTGAAAAAAGAAGCGCCCTACCTGTTAGTGATTGGAGTGACAGATCACCCCTAAACGTGCCTGTGTGTCACTACTCAAGTCAATAAACAAGAAACTAATAAATTGAAGGTGACACACGGCCTGTTTGTGCAGATAGATTATAAGGGCAGAAATGCAGTTTGCAAACAGAGGTGATGTGAAGGTCCGTGTATTGATTACTGTCTCTAGCCGACCTGCCATTATCACTCCACAACAATCAATCCTTGCCGTAGCCCCTTAGGCATTTCAGGGCCAGGAATCTCTGCTGTTTGCCACCAGACTACATAAGGACTCCAGACGTTTTGTGTGTGTGTGTGTGAGAGAGAGAGTGAAGGGGGGGGGGGCTACACTTGAGTGAGTGTCATGAGTATCCTGCCTACTTCAAGACGGCACACAATTGATGAACAGGGTTTGTTCGCTTATGTTAAAATGGAAAATATTCAGCTCTGGACTATTAAGAAACATGTTTAGATGCCATTTTACAAGACCAATTACATCCTCATCATGAGGGTAGAGAATAAAATGGCCCATTTTAGCAGATCTAGAAGATCTACAACCCTTTATGTTTATCTGGCACCTACATGACTTTATACTGATTAGTTGCCAATGACCACTCACAATGGGCTCCAGCAACTTCCATCTAAGAGACTAAAGAAAAATAAACAAAAATGGTGGCCAAAATGCTTGATTACAGCTGTTTTAGTGTGTAATTACAATTTGTGTGCAATTTGCTGTTCCTCTCTAAGATTTGTCAAAGTTAGCGAGAAATAGATGCTATACTATTCAAAAACATTATTATAGCCAATGACAACATTTGAAAATCTGACAAAACTGGCAGGTTAGATTTCATTAGTTATCTAAAAGATGGCAGTGCTAGGCCATCCTTTAAATATGTTTTCCTTTACCTGACCAACTCAGTTCAATGTGTCAGTCGAACAGTAGAGCATGTGGTGATGGCCTGCTAGGGCTGGGTCTCAATGCAGATTTTCTGAATCGATTTGATTCCAATCCAAAAGGTCACAGTTCAGTTCAATTCACTATTTGATTCGATTTTGATTCTAGAGCCATTTTTGTTTCTAAACCAGATTAATAAATTAGTAAGTAGATCACTGTTTCATAGCCAGTATGTTTAGATCAGTGTTTCTCAACCTTTCATACATGGCAGTTACATACTAAGTCACAAAAGATTATTGATGTAGCATAACCTACTTGTTAAGGTGGCATGCCCCCCTTAAGACCAATAAATAATTAACAGTGTTTAACAGTGACAGTGTTTGTTAGTGAGAAAGGCAGTGCCGATGAGAGGGTAGTGAGAAGGGCAGTGCAGATGAGAAGTTGAAGACTAAAATACCAGAGACAGCAGCTAACTTATGTAAACGTTGGAAATGCTGGTAATTTATTGTAATAACGCTGCAACTCCTTGAACTGAAACAGCATCTTGCATTGGCACCATCAGGTGAAAGGGGTTAATGCTCAGCATCTTAATGACGATCTCACTGGCAGGAAATTTAACAGGAATGGCTGCTAACATGTCGTTGCTATCGCCTAGACTGTGAACAAAACCGAAGAGAGATGATTTTTAGTGTCAAAGGAGTTTATTGTATTTTGTGTAGGGACATCTAGACTATAGACTCAAGAGTCATATGCCTACCGTCTAGTTGTTCTGCTTTGTCGAATAAAATAAACTTGGCTTTACCGTAGCTAATCTTGAACTAAACATTGCACTATGATTATCTGCAGTCATCCCGGTTGAGAAATGCTGGTTTATACTAAAGTCTACACTCATTTGTGGACATCAAACTTTTACAATAAAAAAATAAAAAACACTGCCACGCGCCATATGGATAAGCCCCAACACTGATTTCAATAGAGCAACCTCTGTTTTAACTGACCGGTCTCTGACGTGCACATCTCTTCTATGGTCTCGAAAATAGCAGATATATTAAATGGACATACTGTAGGCAAAAGATTGCTCCACAAAGGAGAATTAATAAACGAGAATAAATATTAATTGCTGAATTTTTACCTAGCCCTATGTAAATTCATCATTGACATTAGCCTGTCTGCATGCTTTTGTAGAAATGTCTCTTCAGCATCAGGCTGTGTCTTTTCAGACATTCAGTCATTTTAGACTCCAAAATTTGCAAATAAACTAAGGGAATAACCAGATTTCAGGTTCACAACAGCTCTGTGGTCATGCAACTCTTCTTGTTCAACAGTGTTCCCTTATTTCTCCTATAAGAATAGAGGACTGTTTGGGTGTGTCACTCACCTTTGGACAGGTGACCTCAGTCTGTTGGATCATGATGAGGGCAGAGGCGATGAGGGCTCCCTGTCTGACGTAATTCACAGGGTCATTGGTCATTGGCTCCAGAAGGTTGATGGCTTCCTGTGAGGAGGAAAAACAAAACTATTATGTGTAATTTTAGAAACGATGCACATCACCTACCATTGCTGCCCTGGTGTTTGTGCATTGGGTTGGGATAGGCAAAGCTATTGTACTTTATTGCATTTTTATGACTGCCCATCAAAAGCTGATGGAAATAAATTTGTAAATAACCCACCAATATTAAGCAAGTATTGCTTTAGCTGTACTGAAGCAAATCCTCTGCTTCTTTGGCGAGCCTGTGCTGATAATCATAATGTTCCCAGAGACATTAAACCCAATTTCAATTTTCAAAGTAAATTCAGATAGGGACAGTCAAGCCAATGCCATTTAGCAGTCTTGGGTTGCCGCCGGAGGCTGAATATAATAAGGCAAACCTATATCACAACTGGGCCACAGCAAAATGAAGTTGAACCCTCTACACCAATGAAGACGAAATCGTGGTGGGTGACTGGGCAGGCAGGTTCATCAGCAGACATTCCTTGCGGTGTTTGGACTGAAAAACCGCACACTTATCATTTCTGCACCGTGCACACTCAAACCAACACCTGTCACCCATTTCACGTGCCGTAGCTCTAAACAAGCCTGCAAACTGGCCAGCCAGGAGAGGCTTGTGTTTGGAAAAGGCAGCTAGGTACGTCACAAAGACAGGAACAAGGAAAGGAGAGAGGACTGAGGCAAGTGGGGGGAGAAAAAAAACAAAAAAAAAACAACTTATGTGGAAACTGAGGCTGGACAAGCAAGACTGGATTGATGATGTTCACTTTCGAGAGGTCTCCTCCTTTTGGTCTGATGGACATCCATACACACTGTGGGATCCTGTAGGAGAGTCTGGGGACTGCTTTCAGCTCTCTATCTGCATAAGCATCTGATCTAAGCAAGAACTGATCCCTTGTGAGGCCTCTTTCAGGGGCCTAACCACAAGTGCAGCACAATGCACAGAAAAGAATCAAGTAAAGTGATACTCTGAAATTAGACATAAGTTTAAGAATGGTGTTTTATTGAGGATTTTAACATCCCTCAGTTATCAGATTAAAAAAATTATAGCTGGCAAGGTGTTCACAAAGTCATCTGTTTAACAAAAATGTCACTTTAGTTTACTGTTGTATCAAAGTCAAAATGTTGGTATGGTGACAACAAGCTTTTGCCAATGCATCTGGGACAGGTGCCCAAGAAATGGGTGGCACGAACCAATCACACCGCCTGTCAGCACCAACGTCAGGCCTGTGGAACACAAATACCATGGAAAACCAAAATCAACCTTCTCTCACCCAATAATTTACATGGCTCACACCACAAGGCCAATTTGTTCCCCTCCATTGGGTTTCTGGGCACAGTAGCCCACCCTTGTCCCAAAGACGAGCCTCCCATCCAGCCAGCATGTGTGAAAATACTACACCACTCCATCTACTTTTCTTCCCGCTCTGTCGAGATGGAACTGTCCACAGGACTAATGAATCGTTTAAATACGGAGGCAGAAACTAGCTCAATAATAAGACTAAAAACTGTATGGAATGGCCATGTTGTGCTTGCCAGCACAGAGGTGATGTGAATTTTTTGAAAAGGGAGTGGAGGCTGCCAAGGAGCCTTGACCACATCCTCTGCTTGATTGGAGAGTCTGCTTAAACTGAGGAGACTGAGTGTCAGGACTAATCTGAGCGGCACCCTGAAGAATGCCATGCCCCTCCATTCCATGGGCCTGCTTATGGAGCAGACGGACATATGGGACACACCTTACAGTGCTGCAAGATGTCAACCCAAACCCCAGGTTTATAAGGTGCAAAAATGGTTTTGAAAGAAAAATGGACAACTTGTTCTCTCTCTCGCCTTCTCTCTATCCCACACATTTGCTAGCGCATAAAAAAAATCGACCTATTTACCTGACAAATTGCAAGAGTGTGACACAACCAATGGCAAATGGTGTTTACACTTGCAAAATGACTTGAACACCAGGTAAAATAAAGGGGGTTGTAAGGGGGTTCCAAACAGCTTGGCTCTGCACTTTCTCCGTGTCTCAGCACAGCATGGGCGAATGCAATATGCCTGCAATAAAAATAACCAAAACCCCAGGTGTATAAATTACGGAACCTGGCGCGTTAGGCTGCGTGTGACCCAAATAGGGATCCACAGTTGAAGTGGCCGTTCTCCCTCCTTCATAAGGACACACACACACACACGCAAAGGTCCAGTTTGTGGAGGCGGATGGGCACGTGCTGAATCCAGATGAAACGGACCATGGCTCTGCTTGGGCCTGTGCCACCACAGAGGAGTCAAGCGCTTGATTAAGCTATCCAGGCAGAGAGACAGGCGCTTCGTCCGTCTGTCCGTCTGTCTGTCTGTCTGTCTCTCTCTCTCTGTCTGTGTGTGTACACGTGTGCTCTCAGTGAGGCCACAACGTCTCTGTCTGTGTGTCTCACTGGAGATGAATACAGAGACACTGGTGTGAACACATGTCTAGAGTGAACTCCCTCTTGGAAAAACCTATACACAGACACCACCTCATCTAAAGTCTCAAAGAATCGTTCCCCAAACGGATGAATCTTCCCTGCACAAAAACAGACTGCAGGGAGTATGTCAACTTAAAGGAAGAATAAGAAAAAATTATATTATATTATATTATATATATATATATAAATCTTACTTATATCTACTATTACTATATCTACTTATATCACTTGTTACTGCTGCAGACATAAAATAGAGCTGCAAGTTAATATGTATTCAGCAGATCCCTCTGTGTAACAATCCATTTCATTAATTAGTAACTGTAGATATATCAAACTGATAAATCGCTTCTTTTATCATTTGTAATGTCCTAACCCAAGTTGAAATGTAATGCTGGGTATGCCTATGGTATGAGAGTTAAAAATAACTGTGCCTAGACCAAGGCTCACTGGTGAGTGTGAAATAAACTCTTTTTGCATTACCATCAAGTCTATTGTTATATTTGTGCATTTTTAGGTTCATTTGCAAATTTATAATTTGTTGGTAAAGAACTGTCAAATGTACTTTGTGTTGCAAAAGCAATTTGTGGACAGTGAAAATGAGATGCATCAACTTCAACCTCAACCCCTAGACATCAAACATAACACATGATTGATACAATACAAAAAAACAAAAGTGGTTATACTGTAAATAAAAATATGAGAAATTGTGTACAAGCCCTCCATCATGATGACCATTGTGTCCAAAATATAATTCATATGTAAATGGTAAAGTCGCAAATATGTACTAGTAGTCATTATACCACTCCTGTATATTCAGACATTTTTGTTCAATTTCGTGTACAAAGAACGAAGAAAACAGATTTGAACAGATTTTAATATTTTTTAAAATATATTTCCATTAACCTAAATAACTACATAGACTGCAGAACGGATGAGAAAAACTCTGTAAAGCATAGATATGTAGTTTTTTTAACAACGGTTTGCATAGAAGGGTCTTTAAGTTAAAAATATATTTGACCGCTGCTTAAAAATATGATAATTGATATTTAGTTGTATAAAGGGATCACATCACAGGACAGTTTATGTCCAGAACTGTGAAAAAAGCTGTCAAAATGTGTGAAAAAGAAAACATACTGGCTTGACAATTTTGATTGAGTAAAATTCAGAGCTAAAACATCAGAATTTCCTGAATTAGGCCTACCTGTGAATATGAGTATATTTTACAATAAAATACTGTTTCCCCTCTATTTGTCAACTACATATGTGCACATCCGTAGTGCTTCTGTGGATGTAATGTACCTGAAAATAGATACCCATCAACTTGTGCTCAGTGGAATTGTGTTATCTTTTACTCGATTAAATAGAAGAAAGCTCTGTGGTCTTGTGACATTTTGGATTATTGGCCGTGAAATTGGTTTGATCTGTCGTTGCAACCAGTCACAGTCAGCCCCCATAATTCCCAGACAGCCAGCCTGCTAATCAAGCCATGCAACAGCTGTCACACCCGCAGGCAGGCACGCGCACACACGCGGAGATTGGCCTGTGGCCATGAAGGTCTCAGGAAGGGCTCAGAGATCTTCACTTCCTGTTTGAGTCCTGCCTTCCCTTGATCTCTATCCAGTCATTGGAAGTGATTGGGCAAGAGCTGCAGGGGACAGCCTGAGGAGGCGGCAATAAATCAAAACTCTCCAAAATCATGAACTGATCAGAAGGAGAAAAAAAGCTGAAGATGAAGAAAGAAAAGTAAGTGCGAGGGGAAGAGATGGAGGAGGAAGAAGTGAGAGGATGAGGAAGGTAAAGGTGTTTTGGTTGCCCATATTCACCAACACCATACCATTCAGCTAACAATGGATTTGACTTAACACTGTGGCTATAAATAGAACCAAATTATAATGTTCACAGGGATGGCAAAAGGGTTTCACTGTGGTGTGCAGGGCTGGATTAAAAAAAAAAAGCCTAAGTTGTCAAACCCCAAAAGCAAAGTGTGCAGTACTCATGTCAGAGCCTGTGTGTAGAAACCTTCAGGGACAAGTGGGAGAGGGGTATCAGGAAGATGTAAGCATGAGGAAACGGGAAAGTTTGGTGTAGACAGAAGAGTCAAACGGGCATAAGGACAGGAAACAAATGAAAGGTGAAGGGCAGGAAGTTAAAGAAGGGTGGGGATTGGGAGGTTAAAAGATAAAGAGAGGGAGGAGAAGAGCACTCACCTTATGTCCTGTGCCAGCACAGCAGATCCCCAGAGCCATAGCCGCTCCGCAGCGTACATGAGGGTTGTAGCTTTCAGACAACAACGATACCACACTGGGGCACTGCTCTGGAGTCCTGTATACACACACACACAGCGGGACTTTTAGTGAACCTGGGATGTGTCTGTACAGTTACATTCCGACATTTGCTCACATCTAAGCTGGCTCTAAAAAGACTAGATATTAATACATTTTTACTCATACTCACAGATGGGAACAATATTTCTAAAATCTAGGAGTTCTAAAAACAATGACATCTGTCCTCTACAAAGACTTACAGTTAGATACAGGTTGATTTTTCCTGTCGTTCAGCAAATCACACATGGGCAAACAGGAAAAACAGGCTACTTGCAGTGAAATCTGACAGCTCGTGCCATTATACTGTACTTGTATAGTTTTCATGCGTAAATTTTTAATACAAAACAGATTTAGAAATAGATTATCCACTGACTAAATAGCTCTACACTCTTTTCATTATCCACAAACTGACACTCAATGCTGACAACCGAAAGTATCTGTATTATCATCAATACAGGGAATGTGCTGCAATGTGATGGTGGCTGAATTTTTGCACCTCAATGCTGAAAGGTGTGCATGGGCAGACAGCCTAATGTATGACCAGAAGTCATGGCACAATGTTGAAGGTGCACTTCAAACCTTACATATGCATAATCAAGGGAAGAGGGCACCCTGATTTAGCTAAAGGCCACGAAAATATGGCTGGCATACGAAATTTTTAGGTCATACCAACAAAACTGCTGTGCTACTGAATTTTGTAACTTCTAATACTGCCAATATGTTTAAGAGTGTAAAAGCTTTCTATTCTATTTTTTTTGTTTTGTTCCGTTCTGTTAGAATTGTGACTGGTAGAGGGAGCAGGCCACTGCCACTGCTCGACAAAGTGGGGCAAAGATGAATGTACTTGACACTTTTCCAGGACTTCATACATTTAGCATGGTGGGGGGAGGGGATAGTGCATGGGGGATGTGAAGTGGAGGGGGTAAGCCAAGGTAGGGTTTGTGAATACGAAACTGTTAGCCTTCCTATTCAGCGAGGCATGCTCTTTGGCTGCCACTGTAATTACATGGGGTCTGGCTCAGCCTGAATGGGAGCTTTCTGTGTCAAATCTAAATTGTCATTTCTTACGTAGACTAAATGAGAGCTTGCGCAAGAAAAATTAACATGCAGGCCCCCCCCCCCCCCAGAGCCGACTGCAGCTTGATCTGTTGCCCTCTGAGCACAAGAGAAGGAGGGAGGGAGAGAAGATTCGTCTTGGCGCGTCTCTCATACTGTCAGGAGGGGGATTGCGGGTAAGGGAGCAGAGAAGACATGTTATCTGAAGCCAGTGGTTCAACACTGACGACTGGAAACATGCAATTCATCATCGGCTGGCACCCAAAGCAGAACATCACGCATTGTTATATGGTAGAGGGCTTGTCACTGCTGAGGTGGGGAAGGAATATTAGCATGGCTCTCTGGAACATTGGAGCCCCACAGCAGTAAATAAGGCAAACTGGCAGGCAACCCCCCGCCCCTAGTCTTTCTCCCTTCCAACTTCGAGTTCTTGCTGATATGAACATTCATTCTTACTCTCAGTGCGCAAGGTGTAGCCCCACATTAAAGAAGGATCACAACCTAATGCCAGCGAGATCCTCACTTTTTCCTGGCTCTGCCATACTGTCGTAAGGCTTCAATAGAACGTCCAGGAGAGCCTCTTCACATAGTGCTTTTGAACTCCCACTCTAAAAACCTCCTCTTTCACCCTTTCCTTCATTTGAGCAATCCCTCACAAGTCAAGGCAGCTGTGTCAGGAAGGTTTTCTTTAAACAATTTACACAAGGTGATTACAGCTCACCAACCTTCGCTAGGGCTCTTTGGTCAGGGGTGGGATTGGTGCCTGAGGACCAAGAGTGGTGGGGATTATGTGGAGGGAGGGAGGGAGGGAGGGAGAGGGAGGGAGAGAGAGAGAGTGTGTGTGCGTTTATAAGTGGGAGAGTGGAAGGAAGAGTGCATGTATGTAGGTAGTTAGGTAATGTGTGACTCTACACATATGTCTGGAGTGTGTGGTCGTACATGCTTGCAAGATGGAAAGAGACAAAGCGCCTGTACTATGTGTAGTCTATGTGGTTGAAGTTTGTGGTCCAACACACAATTGTGTCTGTGTGTACGTGTGTGTGTGTGGGAAGGGGTCATGTTGGGCCCTCTCCCAACCAAGCATCTCAGATGTATAATAGCCTGCTTCAGGGGGATAAGAGCACTTGAGGATCAGGCACTTGGGAGGAGGAGGCCCTAATGGGGTTTGCAGTTACATTAGCATCAGTGAAGGCAATCTCCTCACCTTTCCACTCCTCCATTACTGCTATGAACTCTGGGTGGACACAACAGAAGGAGCTGTGAATCAGACTGCAAACGGTCTGCCTAGCAATTTGTTATGGCTTTGACCAGAGAGAGACTCAACCAAATCAAAGGAGGCAGCATTTACATATTGCCAGAGGAAGAACAAATGTTTTCTCTTCCTCTCACGCAAACAGCATTCAGATACAATGGATTTCTGGTATTGTCTGCAAGAAAGGTCTTCTGATCAGTTTGTGTTTGGTGAAGAGCTCAAAATGCAGACAACAACAGAGTGGCAAAAACAAAAGCTGAAAGTGACTTCAAACAGATTCTGAGAGTTTCTCAAGGCCGTTCCAAGTCTGTTCTGACAGTCATTATAAATGGAACAGTGAGGAGGGTTAGAGAATAAACATTCAATGAGCGATAACCAAATGAAGTTGGGCCATCACTTGAAAGTATTAGTAAGATTGAGGAGATTAGCAGTTGTTTCATATTCTGTTTGTATTTCTTTGGAAATATTTCAGCATTTCTCGTTTCTGGCCTCACTTGTTGAGGTACAACACCCACAGGGGATGAGACTAATGTGGGCTTTCAAGTAAATCTGATACACGCAAGAGACGTCTGTGAGTGAGATGCACTCATTCCATTACGCCATCAATCTACAGGCCTGATAATGCTAACTTCAGATAACAATCTTGAGACCTATTTGGACCTGTTGGCTATGGTTGGATTTCATCCGTTCTCCTATTCTGCGATATACCCCAACTATAGTATGTCTTTTCTTTTTGGTCTTAAGTACAGTGAGACACACATTTCTGAGAAGTAATAATGTTTCAAGTCACAACTGTAACCTTGTAAGATGCAACATCAATGGTGCTAACGACTATAAGTACAAATAAAAACACAGCATGCACACACCGCCCCTCCGCTCATTCCCAGCCTTATTCGTGAGAAGCTCACCTACAGTTTAACACCCAATTAAAGTCTACCATAAACCTCCCTAATGCAAACACAGCCTGTCAGTTTAGGAGGGATTTCACAGACTTTGGGCTAACCTGTGCTAACAGTGGAAATGCAGCATTTTTAGTGTTTCTAGAATTCCTATTTGAATAGTAGTCAAAAAAAAGTTTTAAAAAGTTTGTCAGCCTAAACAATTCTGAAGGTTATCCTTTACTATTCCGACTGTGATCAAGATCAGTCAAACTCTAGATGAGAAAGTGAGCAAGATATTTATTAGCCTAATTCTTCACAGGATGTTAAATCTTTGAGTCATTCTACCTAATATGCCGGCAGCATCTCCAAACACCAGAATTTTCCGAATTTTTAAATGCTTAGACTATTAATTCAATTGTATTCAGTAACTACAGGTTTTGCAAAATGAACTTTGCAACACTCTGGAAATTCCATTTTCCTTCAAACAGACAAATCTGGTACATCTCAGTCTGAAGCAAAAAAAAAAAAAAAGTAAAGAAAAGAAAAAAAAGACACACACTGTTTTGGTCTACACTGCTTCTCCTCCTCTGCTTAACTTCGATAAACACAAGACAGCCACTGACACACAACAGAGAGGTGTGAGCACGGATCAAATTTATCCTCTGTGCCAGGTGTTGCTGGACACGACACTGGAAAAGAACCAAACCATTAGTTGCCAGGTGTGATTTGCATACCAAACAGCTTTGAAACTGCACAACGTTCCAAAGGGTGACATACTGGACAGGATAATTTCTATGAGATGACAGATTAGGCCTATGTGTATGCACGCAGTTAAATTCTAAATGGAATCCTAAAAGGAAACTAAAACGAGCAAGTAATCCAAAGACAACACGTGGTTGTAAAGACATCAACTAGGTCTAAATGACAGAAATATTACACAAACAACAAGTTTTACATGACTTTGACAGCTAACAGACAGAAGCATTTGTGGACCTTGGGATAAGCTGTTAGAATCAAGCAAAGAGGCTGCTTGGCTTCACCAAAGCACGAGTAGGGTTACAAAATATTAGTAACTTCAGATGGAAAATTTTTGTCAGTGTTCGACTCAAATTTGAATGTATTTGAATCGATGTTTTGAAGAAGGAGGCACATAGCTGAAGCAGAGGAGGGCAGATGCTTCGTGGCCTTAAACGCAGACAGAACACACTGTGCCAACACAAGAGGGGGGCGCTGGCAAATGCTCACATCTGAGTTCTAAGAGCAAACACAGCCAGCCGATAACCTTTGGGTCTCAGGATAATTAAAAGGCAACCCTGGGATGGTGGGAGGTAAAGCGGTTGAGGTGGACCTAAGTTCAGGGAGGGGAGGGAAAAAAAAAAAAGTTGTGGTGAATTAGAAGCAACGCTGCTACAACAGATGAGACTGTTCTCTGGATTTTGAGGTACAGACAAGACCATCGTGCAGACATAGCCAAACAACCAGCTTCTGCAAAAACACGACAGGTGTGGTGAATTTACACGGTGCTCAAGCATGAGGGTCTCTGGTTTGAGGGCTCCTTTCATATTAAAGCAGAGGTCATATAAGACCAGGTGCAGGTCCTGGGGTCTGGACTACCTTCTTAAAAGGCACTGGTATGTAAGGGGCCAGGGGTAGAAAATTATATGTAAAACTGAAGTTCTTTCAGGAGAGCTCTGTTTAGCTTTAAGGATCATTAGGGACCACCAACTAGCAAACAAACCGCAGGGAACACAGCCATTTTATTTTGAAGGTTAAACACCCAGACAGAGGAGGAAGCAATCCCAGCAGATATTATGCAAAAATGGGTGTTGGCTAAAAACACCAAATATGGATTATGGTCCAAACGGCAGTTGGCTCTCAGTGCTTTCAATGGTGGATCATTTCACACTTTCTTGCACCATAAATATTTATAATCCTACGAACGGAGACAAATGGCTTCATTTGAATAAACTTTATTGAAGCGCTGAAGAGTGGCAAGACACTGGAGTAGCGTACCCACTCTGAACGTACCCACTGAGCCAACACCAAAATTCTGGTCAACCGGGTCCACCTCCCATTCGGCCCCATGCAGAGCAGAGCTTTGGACTCCAGAGTGACAAACATAAACAGAAGGGCCGCTGTGCTGGAGGAAATTACCTCCCAGAACCACTGGCACACATCCAGCACAGACACACTCATCTGTTTTCCTCCGGCCGGCCCAACTCTCGGAGCAGTTCACCAGCACATGGGTTAGGGAGGGTGGGAGGAAGGCAGACACGAGCCAAAGACGGAGTCGAACAGTGAGCAAATCAGAGTCGAGCACGAGAGGAGAGCCAGTGAGCACGGGAGGGAGTGTAAGAAGAACATGAGGGAGAGGGAGAGAGAGAGAGAGAGCGCCTAAAAGTTTTGAACCTGTGATCATGCTAGGTGATGCGGAGCAGGACTGGGGATTCTTCCAATTTGCCGGGACAAAGGAAATTCTTCAGCAAGGAAAATAGTGAGGTGTAAAAAGAGATATTTGGGATTTTATGTTTTATACCTCACGACCAGACGACCAGTCAGGACTACGGAGATGTCTGTTTTCCTTTGCCTTTTCTCCTGACTTTTTTGCCAGAATTTTCACAGGACATAGAATTTCAGAGCCTTTCACTAATCTCAAGCAAGACGCACCGACATCTAACTAATGGATAGTGGGTCGGCACCAACATATATAAATGTTTGATGCATGAAGACCCTTCAAACACACACACCGCTGAATCATGGCCGCAAACATATCCAACAAACGGAACAGCCTAAAAGGGTAAAAAGACTGGATCCAATAACAGGTAAGAATAAAGGAACGAGCAATTAGCCATTTCAGTACCTTCAAAATTAGATTGAAAAGGGCTTAAAAAACAGCCGAGACATTTAGAGTGATTTGGAACAGCTGAGACAATTTAATGGGGTTGAGGAAACTATAAGTCTAGACACTTACAAAGCATGCAGATTTTAAACAAAGCCAGGGACAAGTACATCCTCTGCTGCAAATTAGCTGTTATGTGATTGACATGTAAATTAATGTAATGGGTCGCAGGGAATTACTAAATCGGTGAAGATTTACATTTTCAGTCCCACACTATTCCACATGTACTACAAAGCCAATAATTATATAGGTAGAGGATTTAATATAGACAAAGGAATTTACAATTTAATATTGGGCTAATATCAATTTGTGAAAACTGTTGTAATAAAAATATATAACGAGAAAATATATTTATGGATCAATCCTTCTATCTGAAAGGTAAAGTATTTTGAATTGTATATTTACATTTTATATTTTGAAACACACAAGCATGAGCTTGGATTTAAATCAAACAAATGTAGGCAAATGATTTATTGACAAATTAAGTAATTAATGAAATTCTGCTTTTAGGACATACATACCAATCCAAAAATTGATTACAGTATAATGCAAATCCACCATTACAATCTACAACACACTACACACAGCCAGTACTCATCACAGCTCATGGTCACTTCCTTGGTTAATTGTTTCTCTGTGGTCTGGAACAAACACTTATGAGCAAACAGGAAAGTCCGACATCATTTGTTACAATAAATGTCACTCCTAGAGAAGGTAGCTGAGGAAAATGTGGACTAGTGAAAGGTAGCAATAGCGACAGAAACAATAGGAAAAAAAAATAATGATGTCCCTCTTTTACACCTCTCAGGGCGACCACTAATTCTTGGCTCAGCACAAACTGGATGAGGCCTGCGCCACACCAAACGACATGACGCAGTGCTTAAGGACAACCACCCGTAATAATTCTGAAGAACAGAGACGACTAATGGATTACTCCAACTACCCAAAGTAGCAGAACAAGTGCACAGGCCAGTCCAGTCACTTTTTTGAGAGGGTTGTGTACTTTTGACTTTTTCCCCAAACAAGGGTGGCAGTGCACAACTGATGGGAAAGAGGGGGGGATAGCTTGTGACCTGTTGCTGCCACTGTACGCCTCCCTCCTGCTCCCGGCCCCCACCCCCTCCTTGTCCTAAGGGAGTCCTGTGAACATGCTGGCAAAGCCTGCGGGGACCTCCACAGCAGAGTGCCTCCTCTTCCTCTTCCACTCACTGCCCGGCCAGCCAGCCCGAGCCCTTTTCCCTGCGCCATGTCACCAAACACCTCGGACCCCTTGGATTTCACCACCTCCCTGGTGGAGAGTGGTGATGGAGAGGAACATCCGCCCCTCCGCTGGGCCTCGCTGCTCATCCTGCTGGTCATCATTCCCACCATCGGGGGAAACATCCTAGTCATCATGGCCGTGTCACTGGAGAGGAAGCTGCAGAACGCCACTAATTACTTCCTGATGTCGTTGGCCGTGGCAGACCTGCTGGTGGGCCTCCTGGTGATGCCTCTGGCCCTGCTGAGCGTTCTCTTCAGTAAGTGACCAACCAACCCCCCATTGCCAATGTCTCACTGCTCTTTGGGAGACTGATATACACCGTCACAACTACCTTTTTATCAGTTGAGAGTGCCCTTATCCTGAATGCTGCTAGCTACACTTCATCAGGGAAATCTGTTGTCTTATTTGATTCTGTATTGCATCTTTGTTGCTTCTGTTTTCAGCTGGTGTATTGGAATTTATCGCATATTGGCTCACATAGAGATTAGTTAAAGTGATGAGCTTAAAAGGACCTCAATTTTTTCCCCTCTGTGTCTGGGATAAATTAAAAATCATTTAGAAAAGAAAATAACTAAAAATAAATTAAAATAAATATTGCTCAACAGAAAAAAATAAATAACTGGTTCGTGGATGTAATTAAATTGGTGCTCTGAATGTGGAACTTGCTGGTCTCATCATTCAAGCAATGCCTGATAAATTCTCACATAAACATTCTCAATCCAACCAGAGAAACTCACGCATGCGTACAGTGAGACAGAGATCAGATCAGACTGCAGAATCCAAAACATTGCCTCTGAAACATTACAAATAGTAAAGCCATGTGTGCCTGCAGCTGTGGTTCAAATACAGCGGAACTGACGATCTCTGCCGATGCTTCTGTTGTGCCGTTATGATCCAGCAGGTCCATTACTCCTCATCAGTTAGAGCAGTCAGGCTTCAATGGCATGGCATGTGCTTCTCCTCCATCATGCATCGGAGTGGTCAGATAAATGGGCAGATGTCTTCAAAAACAATGCTCTATCAGCATAAGAACCATGTGCTGCTGCTCTAGTGGACGCAGGGGAAAATTCTGAAGAGAGGAGGGCTATGACCACAAATCAATCCATCTCACTTTAAAGCCAGCTGCTGTTGCAGAGATGGCAGAAACAACAAATACAAGGCACATGTCCTTATCTGGTAGGACATCAACCTTTAAACTCACAGAGATGTTTGTTCAATGTCGAGATTAAAAAGACCTAGAAGAAAACTAGCAAAGCACACGAGAGCCCCTTAGAATGCTTTCAGGATGGGGTGGGTATGGGTGACTGTAGGTTACGCATCACGATGTTAGACAGAAGGCATTGGGGGGTTGGAGGGTCAAGGGAGCATAAACAGACATAAACAAAACTGTAGTGCTTCACGCAGGTCACCAGGCAGAATTGTGTGCAAGTCAGCAAGTGCACTTGGAAGTTTGTGAGTTTGGTGCATGCAAACATTTGCAATTGGAGAAGCTTACAGCAAAACAAGGACAGTGTGTGCTGTAAATCACTTCAGCAGTAAACAAAGATAAGTACACTACTGTCAGCATGAGTGCGAAAAACAGTCAGTCATCCACAAGCAAAATGAGTGAGTGCAGTATACATCAAGCAATCCATCTATGATGTTAAAACCATGTTCCTAATAACACATACAGTAATCCAATGACACTGCTTACAAGTAAATACAAAATATTATCTGAAAGTCATGTTGATCAGTCTTTTAGCAAACTCCCTTTTAACTTGCACTGTTAATTTGGATCTGACACATCATACAGTTATTTTGAACTCGCTCTTCGCCAGAATTTTATTTGACTGAACTTCATAAGGATATACATGGAACACTAGTTCTGGCCTTATGTAAAGATGTGGGTTGTGTGGGGAACGTTTTCACATCTGTGGAGCAGGTGAGCAGAGGCATCACCTTGAGCGATTTATAATGGTAAACCCCTCGAGACCAAATGTTCCCCGATTACAGTGCAAAACTAGACAATTCTTTTGAAGCCTTGTCCCCCATTTTATAGAGGAGAATACAGAGTGGACGGAAATGTGAGCCCGCTTACAGGCGCAGACCACATTGGTGTTTATCTTTAAAGTGGTGAGAAATATTTACGCTAGAGTATTTCCGCCTTGGCAGAAAACAGCTGTTCCGATTCTCCATTTCAGGGAAAAAATGGCAATTTTGAAAAAACGTGTCCAAGAGGTGTCCGAGACAGAAAGGAGACAAGCCATTTACTGAAAGCCCTTTTAGAAGAAACTGGCTAGCTCTAGGACAGAACCAAGAACAGCACTCATGCACACACGTATGTTGAACCATTTTGCATTTCCAGTTATAAGATGCATAAGAGACAGATCGCTCCTTTTGCAGGAATGAAACAAGGTAATTGTTCAAATTGCAGGACGAATGAAATATAAACACAAAGGAGATGAAAGATGAAATGATTGTGAGCTCCTGAAGGACCCCATTAAAGAAATTGCAGCACCTAGTCAAATTTAAAAACAAAACAGCATGTCTACAAATGAGCTGGAGAAATGCAGTCAATTTGCCTCAGATCTGACAAAACACTTATAAATATCGCAAGGCTGACTACATCATTCCCATATACAGTCAACTATGCAACATCAAGAGTCTCACTGTGACTCGGGTCAAGGAACATCTCAGCTTGGCAAAGACCTAAAATAGCTAAAACAACAATGGAAAGAGCAACAGACCATATCAATAATAACAAATATGTAATTTGAGCATCAGCCCAAGTTTGCATTGTGTTCTATAATTGTGCATAAATTAACTTATGCCAAATTCATGGGGGACTAACTGCTTGCCACAAAAGACAACAAAGGAACATGTTATCAATTTAAAATTTATTTAAACTAATAACCCCCAACAGAGACTATTTAAGTGAAACTATTTAAAATCCAGATGATCTCTACCATAACCATGCAAAAATCACTCATTTGCCAAAAGAAAAGATAACCACTTCCAGGGACAAATGCATCGCCTCCATATCCTCATGAATCTAGGGTAATCCCCTGCATAGATAAAAGTGCATATCAAAAAGGCTAGGGTACAAAGCTCTCCATAAATAAAGACATAATATGACACTGCTGGGGATCCAACCCCACAAATAGGCCTACTACAAAATGCTTCAAATGACGCCATCTTTAACCACATTAATTTGAAATAGGATGAACGCTAACTCTATTAGCTGGCAATGTGCTGCCTGGACCCCAAGCAGACAATGCTACAAGGATAGCATATCCAAATCAGGAGCAGTGAGCCTTCAGTCATTGCAACTGTCCTTGAGAGGCTGCCCCCCTCCACACAAGAGACCAATACGCTCAGAACCATTTCAAATCAGTCACTCTTCAAGCTAATCTCCTTCAGCTAATGGCAGGGGCTGCTCCAATTATGAGTGTAGACAATAAAGGATTGCAAAGGACCAAAATAAGCACTGTAGAAATATTCACACAATTCTAATCATATCTATTGTTACTAGTACTGATTATTGTAATGCACATATATGTATTCAAACCATAAAATGTAATGAAACAGCTGCAAACAGCCCTCACGCTTTGGTTTTTATAAGGTAACCTGCAACCTTTCCTAGACAATATAGTGAACTTCATAATGAGGACAAATATGAGGAAAAGTACTTTGTTCAATAATCCCTTACAATGTAACTGCATTGTGGTAGAAAGGGGTGAACCTCTATTTTATATAATAACTGACCCTCTTTTTGCTTCAGACTCAGACTGGCCTCTTCCTGAGTTCCTGTGTCCCATTTGGCTCTTCCTAGATGTGCTCTTCTCCACTGCCTCCATCATGCACCTCTGCGCCATCTCCCTGGACCGCTACATAGCCATCAAGAAACCCATCCAGCACAGCCAGTACAAGTCCCGTGCCAAGGCCATGGCAAAGATTGCCCTTGTGTGGCTCATATCGATTGGTAAGCACGTTGGGATGGGAATAAGGGATAATTGCACATGGATTTCCACACTCCAGGTGACGAACGTCTGCAGAGCTGACTAATGTCTGCTCTCAGCCCCATCTATGGCCTGTTTACGATGTACCTTCTCTTCAGGGTGTCGTGTTTGGTAATGGCTGGAACATTTATCCTCAAAAGCAGTCTATATAATCTGAATCTTCTTTTTAAAAAGTTCAGGCACACGGACGACTGTTTTATATGAACACTTTTGTGAAACCATGCGCAGCACATTATTCTTGACATTTAACGAAGCAACAGGATACATGCCACTCCAGAGAGAGAGAGAGCCAAGGGCCTCAGGCCGTGCAGCAAGACACACTGCAGAGAGAAAGCTGGGAACAGCCTGTGAACTTTTGCCATGTTTCCTCTCAGGTCAGGGACCGTAAACAGGGAGACATTCAACAGTCACACTCGGGAGGCCTCAGAGACTTATGAGGGTACAGAAATAATCTCAAACTGAAAATCAATTTGCTCCAGATACAAATAAATGTAAACCAATACCACTAGGGATCATTTGGTGGAGCTCATTGAGCACATCAAATCTGTCAAGTCTTTGTTTACTCCATTATGATAAATGAGCCCTCCAATTATTTCTCAGCGAGACTATCTGCGCCAAGCATTCTTCAACATCTCCTTGTCTTTAAAACTGGACTGCCATTGACTGACCAGTGAACCCATGTTTATCTAAGCACAATGATTTCCTTTTAATGGTTCTCGTCTCGGTTACACAGTGGCTTTTAGAGGGGAAAAATGAAATTAAACACCTCGCAAGCCATACTCGTTAACATCTAGCCGAGACAATTTCTTTCCTTGGCTCAGCTGTTTGGAGCGAGTCAGTCGTGGCGCAACGCCTTGGCTTAGAAGTCCTGGTGGACACAGACAACGCCCCAACAAAATCATGTCCTGTGCTTGCAGGCTTCAGACAAATAGCATCGCCATCCATGCTCTCACCTTAGTCTTGCAAAACTAAAAAGTAGATGGCAGTAGATTAAACGTACCAATCGCTCCTCAGACTGATGCAAGCAGAAACACACTCTTTTTCTGTGTCTGTAAATGACTAATGGATCTTGTGCTGACTTTAGAGGTAGTAAATCAGTGGCTGTCTGGGAGCTACTGCTCTAGCATTTTCCTTTAGTCCTTCAAACGTCCCTCTGAATATTTAACACAACAGAGAGGACCTATTTGAACTGCATTTGTGCCAAATAACAAATGGCAGTAAGGCAAATACAACCATTTCAAAACAAGAGACATACAAACGAGAGAAAAAGCATTTTCTGAGAGCTCCATTATGTGACCCCTTCTCTTCTCTCTTCTACAGGAATCGCCATACCTATTCCAATCAAGGGCCTGAGACACTTGGGTCACCCAAACAACATCACCTTCAACCAAAACCACACATGTCTGCTCAAGCAGGACAGCTTCAAGGAGTTCATCATGTTTGGCTCGCTGGCAGCTTTCTTTATACCCCTTACCGTAATGATGGTCATTTACCTCCTGACCATCCAGGCCTTACGCAAAAAGGCATACTTGCTCAGGTCACGGGCGACGCAGCGCTACTCCAAGCCCACCATCTCCACAGTGTGCCAGCGTGAACAACCTAACTCTTCTCCACAAGACTCCAACAAACTAGCAATGCTGGAGGGGGTCAAGAGAGACAGAAATGGTAACCCCCCAATCCCCTTAATAGGGCAGGACATACCCATGCGTAGACTGTCAACCATGGGTAAAAAGTCCATGCAGAACATCAGCAATGAGCAGCGGGCATCAAAGGTGCTAGGTATAGTTTTTCTGTTGTTTGTGGTCATGTGGTGTCCTTTCTTTATAACAAATGTAACCGCAGTACTCTGCAAAAGCTGTGATATCAAAGTGGTGGGACGGCTCATGGGCATCTTTGAGTGGATTGGCTACGTCTCCTCAGGAGTGAACCCCCTGGTTTACACGCTTTTCAACAAGACTTTCCGCGAGGCATTTGCCCGCTACATCACCTGTAACTACAGCGGAGGGCCAAAGCCTCCGAAAGTGCAGCAAAAGGCCCTAACTCGAATATCCTTCCGCTCCTCTGTGGCTGAGAACTCAAAGCTCTTTATGAAGCATGGCATGAAGAATGGCATAAGTCCAGTGAACTATCAGAGCCCTCTCCGAAGGAGAACGGCACCTATCCAGTCCTCTACCAGCGTGCTGCTGGACACTTTACTGCTCGCAGAGATTGAGGACAGCAAACCAGAAGAAAATGTTAGTTATGTGTGACCTTCTGAACTGGATGGCACTAGACATAACAAGGGATAGTCAGTAAATATTGTGGTGTGGAGTCTGGCAACAAAGCTCTACTAATAAGTGGAAGCACTGATGTGGTGATATACAACCTAATGAGCTTAAGGGAACAATGCACGACCCCACAATGGATGCCAGTAGTTGGGTGGAATTGAAGTGTGGACATTCAGTTCATCTTCTAACTGCTGATCCGACTTGTTTGATCTGTGGCCATACAGGAGATTCAATATTTTGATGATCAGAGGACAGACATGGGGGAAAACACAGCATGGATTATCTTTTGAGCCTTCTATTTACACATGACTTACTGTTCTGAATATCACCTGGTTTTACTGAGGAGTTGAAAGACGATGCTTTATTTGCTTGCCAATAAGCAAAAGACTTAGGCCTATAATTTGCCTTTAATGAGAAAGTGTCTGATTTTTTTATGTTTGGAGAACACATGCCAACTAATGATTGTAGATGCTAAGTGAGACAAAGATGTCTGTGGGCAGACTTTGGTATCCTTGCCAAATAAAATAAATAAAAGTTACAGACAGAAACATTTCAGCATTCAGAGAGAATACCCTTGAAAAATACGCAAACCTGGGTTTGCCATAACACAGACGTATCTATTATTAATGACTGTTTATTCAAAGTTTTCATAATGAACTGCCTTAAATGCAACAGTGAGAACTACACCACACCTCACAGAAGATATTTCTTCCTCTACTGTGACAACAATATACAAAAGCCAGAATCAAAAGCCACTGTAAAACTATACCAGTGTAGATGAGTAAGCTCATTAACAACCAAAAATGTCTAAAACATCCATTACGGGGTTTGTCCATGCCCCCATAATTACTATGGCTAGTAATGAAATCTCAACCAGTCTTTTAGTGATTAATCACCTTTCACAACTGCATCCATAAAAGAATCTATCAGAGAGACAGAGGGACCGCACAGCCAAATTAAAAACAGAGCATAATTGTATTGTGACTCCCTCGATCTTATCAATATAAATGTAAATTTAGACTTGTAAACCAGCTCCAGAGAAGAGTGAAGGTAATTTTGGACATGGGAACCATTGAAACCTTTGGTACTTTCACCAAAGTTACATATAACCAACCCCATAAGCTATTTGAAGTAGGTACTGGTTTCTCTTTGTCGGCAAGTAAGGCGAGTGAGACCGAAGAACACTTCTGAATTGTGGCAGTTCAGGAGGCTCTCTAAACACAGGAAGGATTTACACAACGTTTATCTTGCAGCCAATTGATCACGGGAATATCACATAGCCTTTTTTGGGCTTAAAATAGTCCACCCAGTTCATCCGCTTGGCCTCAAGCACGGTTACACAGAGCAGAGCTGGCTGATGGGTACATTCATGTCAGGGAAAGAGAAATGAGGTTTCACAAGCAAATTAAATATAAAGGAGGTGAAAAAACAGGAGAGAGGCCTTATTATGGTTTCTCGTGAATGAGTCGCAACAACCTTCGCCTTTGCACTTCAATTTCACATCCTTAACTCATTATGAGCAAAACATGGTCACACAGACGCAGACAGCCGTTTACGTCATCCCAGTCAAAACACAACATAAATGTTACTAATTCCTATGAAAATATGACTTTTTAAAAATTTGGCTTTTTTACTTTTTTACATGGTCATCCATAACAAAAAGGTTGTAGTCATTTCTGAGCAACATAAAAAAGAAATTTACAGTTTGTGTGTGAAGCCACTGCTGCTCATGTAAACAATCATAATTAAGAAGTCATATATCGCCAGTGTTTTGACTAACGAGAATTGAAATAGCCTACACTGTCGAAGTATATATAAAATACATGGACAAGGAAAAATAAGCATCTTTAACTACATGAGAATGACGCCAGAAAGTAGTAAATTGACCTCTAACAGTGTTCTACAGAGCCCAATTAGACCATTCACCAGTTAATGGCTATAACTCAGAGGCGGCTTAGTCAACACTGCAAAGTTATTCTGCTTTAAGGGTAAACACAAGAATATGACATGACACAATGGTTTAAAGTCCCTCTAAAAGATCCAACACACACAGAAAACTAGCCAGTGGGTGCCGAGAAAAGCCTAGTCTGTTACCTGCACATAACATAAACACATTTGTTTTTCAATATCTTCAGTGTAAAAGGGTGAAAACAGCAGTGATAGAAAGGTCTTGGGGAAAAAAAAGAATGAAAAAAGGTACCAAGATCCTCATAAACTCAAAAACAGATTTGGAAAATATTCTAAAGGAATGGAAGGAATGTCTTCTTTGTATACACATGCAAACTGTCACACCAACTACCAAAGATTTCACAGCATGGAACTAAAAGGTGCTTTGCAAAACATGACACCTAGTGGCTACAGACAGGAATGGAGGAGAGTGAGACTGGAAACAGAAGCATCTTAGGCCTACCTAAACAAGATGAACCCAATGGACTCCACAGCAGCTCTTCTCACATCATCATTCACGTCACTGACCTAAAATGGAAACAGTCACAGAAGTAGTGTAATCAAAATTTTCTACAACTTCAAAAATGACAATAGTAATTCTGGGAGGAACACTTTAATTCATAGCAATCCATCTGACCAATGAAAAACAATTAGACTACAGACCCTTTCAGCAATAAAAACAAAAACAAGGCCTGAATGATTTATTTCGTTCCTAATCTACTTCCACTACCTTTCGATCACATCAAACAGCCATACGGAATGTTACAACAGAAAGACTGTGGGAACACAGTAGGCTCTACTAATCAAACTCCCGTGACACGGTTTATAGCAACATTCAAATTTGTTGTTCTAATGTCTGCCTATATCCACTTCTATCCCCTTTACCTTGTTGGAAAATATCATGGGATGAAAGAAAACATAACTGAGAATCATATGGGAAAATGGTGTTACTGATTTGGCAAGCTGACTGGTTGAGGTTCCCTGCGGCAAGGGACTGTGGGGCATCACTTGTCTCCTTCCCTTTCAAAAGATTATTTAGTGTACTCTATGCTAAAGGAAGCATCAATGCATGTTTCCATTTCGCTGTAATGGGAACTTTCCTAAGCTTTGGGGTTGTACACCGCACTCTCAGCCACAAAGGTGTCAGAAGAACACATGTACATGGTTTCAAAAAAAGTCTCTGCACACTCAGATCCATGCCAATGAAAGATCAAATGACAAACGGCAAACCACATTCCAAACAGTTTATCTTATTCATAGAGTTCAATAAGTGTAATCATTCCAAACAGTTGATCTTGTTCCTAGAGTTCAATCAGTGTAATCTATTTTCAGACTCTACCAGAAAAAAGAATTTTTTTCTTAAAGAAAAACATGCCTGGCAATAGGTATATTATAATACAGTCATAGTAAAAGTTAAATTATTTCAACAGACTGGACTTGTGAAGAACATTGAAATAAGGGACCCTGCAATGGCTCAAATTTGGCAAAGTGATGGTAATATAGCAGTGTTTGTCTTATCCCAATCTGCTTAGCCATATGTATCCCTGAGTGGCTGACAAAGATTACGATAAGGACGTGGGAGAGCAGGGACTTACGGCCACGTGGAGCAGGCGTCGGATGGCTTTGTTGTTCCCGGAGCCACAGTAGGCCATGGCCACTGTGTACATTCCCGAGCGTCGCAGGATGGGGTCCTGGAGCCACAGTGACACAAAACAGAACATCAGGTTGCTTTCCGAGCACAAAGTGTGGGAGTCCTACACACCCAGTCAGACAAAGTCTGCTCTCTCTGTGTGTGTGTGTGTGTGTGTGTGTGTGTGTGTGTGTGTGTGTGTGTGTGTGTGTGTGTGTGTGTGTGTGTGTGTGTGCGCCGCGCGTGTGACCAGCAGAAGGGAAACAAATAACTCTGTGTTGTAGGCGTCTGGAACTGTGTGTGCAGATGTGGCCTTAAAACCAGCCATGTGTAAGACAAAAGTTTAATTTAAAAAAAAAAAATTAAAATTTTAAATTTACAAAGGTCTTGATAGTGGGGTGCCTTAAAATCTACAGCATCACAAAATTACAGGTCAAGGACATGAAGCCAGTAAAGCAATTTCTAGCAATTCAAACTAGGACTACTAGTGATGAGGCACAGGAACAGACTGCAGCACAATGCTGTCGTGTCCCATCCCTGTGAGCAGCATGGCCTATGGTACCTTGTCTCTGCAGAGGCTCTCAATAAGTGCGTCAGCCTCCTCCATCCTGCCGTACATGACAAGGGCGATGCCCACGGCCAGACCACGCAAGATCTTCTCGTGCTGGGTTTCCTGGGCGTAGCCCACCATGTCCTCGATGGCCTGTGCTGACTTGGAGCCAAGCATCACAAGGCCCAGAGCCAGACCAGCAGCCTCTCCTGGGCAGACACGAACATGGATATATTAAAGTGTATGCAGACACAGACACAGACAAAGAGGAAGGCACACAGGTCTCAAATACACAAGCACAGCGAGAGAGTCGTACACACAGGAAGACCAGAACAGAAACACAGACACCAAGAAGAAAAAGAAAGAAAGAAAGGAAGAGAGAGAAAGAAAGAGAGAGAGTAACAAAGGCAGAGAGAGGGAGGAGTGAAGGTGTGCAGCATTGTTGGGAACTGTTATGACAACTGTCTCCTCTCGCAGACACAGAGTAGCAGACAGAAGGAGGACGAACAGAGTCACTAATTACTGGTCAGCTTTCCTTCAGGCACCATCCCAAGACACGGCGCTCTGCTCAGGAGCAGGCATGGGACGCTACACATGATAAACGCCGGCATTTATTGGGCATCGGGAGCCGGCAGGGGGCCATAAACCCGGGCCATCACAGAGGAATGGGTAAGCTTTCGCAGACTGGCATATGCAAGTGATTAACTATGGTAGCAAATGAGCTACTGAATCTCTCCTCAGGAAGGGACTTCTCTAAACATCAGCTAGTTGGTGTTTATATACAGATCCGCTAATAGACATTTTATCACATCCGAGTTGAGGTGATAATGAGGGGAAAAACAGCTTAGAATTAATGAGACTCATGCTCAATCTACCCCAGACCATTCATGGTTCTACAGCTGTCTGCTCTTTCGAGTTTCCAACTGAGGGCAGTAGGTCCTACGTTTAGAATGACAGCACTGATATGATCCACCTACCTGTAACTGCGTCATCTTGATACAAGTTTGACTTCAGCAGGTCATAAACATCCTGTCTGGCAGTGCCAAGGGCTGCTAAGCCAAGCCCCAGGGCCCCACCATGGCGCACAATCTGTGGAGAAAACACAGACCAAACCTGGGGGATCAAAAGAATTTTCTCCAATATGCCAACAACATCTATGGCATCTCCTTGCCACTTACATCATTACTGGCATTCTTAAGCTGACTGAGGAGATAGTCAATGATTTCGCCTCCGTGATTGGCATGTATGAGACCCAGGGCGTACAAACCACCGCCTTCCTGATAAGCCGAGCCAGGCGAGGTGTCCTTGGGCAGGTATGTGGCCATCAACTGCAGTGCTTCTTTTTCATGCCCCTGCACATAAATGAAAGAGACGTAATTAGACTTTTCAAACGCTATGTTTTCACTTTTCACTTTCACTACAAAGTTGGAAAATTTTACTAAAAGCATTCGAGTTTACCTTGTGGATGACACCAAGACTGGCAGTGGCTGTAAATTTAGCCCAGTTCGTCGCTCTTGCAAGCCACTCTAAATTTTCTCTGTCCAAAAAAAGAAAGAAAGGAATGTACATATTCTGTTGCTTACAGCACACATAGTATAACTTAACTCATGCTAAAATTTGCACACTATACATTAAGGCCCTTACCGTAGAAACTGGTCACTCGTAGTTCCTGTGTGCATGAAGGAGTTGGCTATGACCGTTGCAGTGTGGCAAACTGAATTTCGAACGGCATCCTGACACACAAAACAAATGCAGAGAACAACATAGTGAAGGCAGCATATTTGTTAAAAACAAATGCATGCACCTAAATCACCGACCAAAAACACACATAGTTCATCTGTTTTCTGTTTCATCTGGATGAGACAGGGAAAAGGCTGTTCCAGTCCCACATAGGGGGGGTCTAAACGTTGAGAAAAAGATCTAATCTGAAAAAAGTAAGTTTAAAGTATTGGCAGATACAAAAGCTCAAAGTTCCATTCTGTTAAATCACAACATTTTCAAGGTCCCTACAGCCACCTCTGGAAGTCTGGGAAGTTTGGGAAGAGAGTTGAGAAAGAGATTTTTAAAACACTTAACACAGCTGACAGCTCTATGGTGACAACAATGCTCAAGGTCAGATAAAACCCAACCAAAAATCACTGAACACAAAATGAAATTATCATTTTGATCCAGGTCAAAGTTCCGTTAACTTTTGAATCTCGTCATCAATGATACGACAGTGAGGAAGAAAATCATGTACCAAACATCTGACCCATCTGTCCCCAGTGCTTACTTTTGTGTTTTTCAGAATCATCAAGTCCGTATTGTTATTTCGGATGAGGAACTGAAGATGCAATTCAATTGCCATCTCTCCGCTCAGTATCTTGATCATTTTTGAGTTCTGGTCTTTTGGTTCATCTTTCTGCTCAAAGAGAAACAGGTAATCAGTAATAATATCAAAATTGTCAATTCTACTGAATGACTTAAGAGCAGTGGTAAGGGGTGATCTAAAACTAGCAAACTAACAACCTACAAAGCACGGAAACACCTAGGAATCACCAACAGCAGCGGTACTGGAAAAGCTTGCTAGCACTCTGACAACTGTCCTTGGTAATACATTTAGCGGCATCTTACTAAGAAAGCTTTCCTTACATTTTCACAAGGTTTCCGACCTGGACCACGGAACAGAGTGCGTAGCCTGGTCGGCTAGTGGGAACGACAGGTGTTTGTGACCAAAATTTATTTGAAAAGGATACAAAAACGACTTGTCTTGCATATGAAAAAAACACCACTTCAATAGGAACTCAATTTCTCCATAGGAGTTCAAACGTATTGTCAGCATAGCTAACCTGATTTTTTTTTTTTTTTTAATGAAGTACAAAATGGTAAATATGTTTACAAGGCAACCAGGCAATAAGAATGAACTCTTACCAAGTCAGCCTTTCCTGCAGGGGAACTCCCAACTTTGTCTTCCGTCTCCATGGCATCACTACAATATTTGCAATACAAAAGATTAAGACATTTCTACAATTCTACAAAGAAACTGAACAGTTACCAATGTTATTAAATACCCTACAAATCTGAATTGCTATCTGCCTTTATACACATTTATTTATAATTTGCTTGGCCAAACAATATTCAGGAAAATTCTGCCTTCTGTATGAGGGTAATGATAATCCAGATTACAGTTTATGAGTTGATTCTTGCAAAATTAGAATAAACTAACAACAAATAACACTATTTTCACAAAGCTTGCATAATCGTCATCTTCACTACATTCCAGAGCATAACACATATTTTGTATTTAGTACTCAGATGGCTTCTTCCTCACAGACTCACCTGTCTTTCTCTTGTGTGGGCACAGTGCCTGTGTTGGTGGAGCCAGGCACAGCAGGGATTGGTGTGCCAACTGTACGCAGGTTCTGGATGACCGACGAGAGGAACTGCTGGCTGGCGCTCTCATACAGATCAAAGCAGATCTGGTAGGCCATCAGCAGGTTGTCCTCCTTCACCAGTTTCTCTAGAATGTCACTCACTGCTTGTGGGTCAGCCAGGAAAATCAAGCACTGTACAAGAACAGATCATAATATAGATTGGTGAATCAGGCCTGGTATACATGCATACAAAAAATGCAGTGGAAATAGGAAAGGAAAAATGTTCCTCACTGTTAAGTTATATCTTGTCAAAAAAAGTAAATACATCAAAGGCAAAGCCGCAAACACAGCTATATGACCACTGACAGGCTAAATGGCCTTTTAACCCTTGTCCAGAGACAGCACCTTGCCCATCCCAAAAAGGTTATTTTGGTATTCTGTGATTACCTGACAGACATTGATAAAATCAGGCCTCTCCAGGTTCATGTAGAGTTTTACGAGAACTCTGAGGACCTCATTGCGGAATTTCTTATTCTGCATCAATGACATGCAAATCTTCAGGCTGTAGGCAAGGAGTCCACCTACATCATTCTATTCAAGACATGGGAGAAGGAAGAATCAACTGTGTGATTATGTAAATAAACCGAGAACATATCCATGTCTATAAGACCATCAACCATAAACATTTTATCAGTCAAGGCCATTACTTAACCAACTACAAACCGATTCTAGGATGGTTTTCTCAAAGATGTCCAAGCGTCGTGTCTCCAGAGCAATGCCAATGGCTTGCTTATATTTGTGGTCATCCAGGCATCTCTGGAACATTTTATTGACAATCCCCTCCAGACGGGGATCAATGGTCCTCTTTTCCTCATCCTCTGGCAGCTCAGCATTTTCCACACGCAATTTAGTGTAGTGATCAATACATTTAGCTGAAGACCAAATTTTAAGATCATGTCAAGTATAATTTGTTGCACATCTGGCTCAAAGTGGGTCAATTTTCATTTTTCACTTTCACTTACCAATGATAGTCTCCACATATTCTGAGTCGTCAGTCACATTGAAAAGGTCACCAGCACCAAGGGCATAGTTCAGGGACTCTTCAAAAGCCCCAAGATGATAAAACACTTTTGAGGCAACAAGGGCTGCAAACTCCCTACTCCGGAATGTCTCATCTTCATACAAAACCTCACTGTACAGGAGAAATATCCATTACTACAACTGCGCACAGAAAAAAAGACTTAAAGGGTTAAACTGAGAGGAACAAAACAAAGGATAAACACTTACATTTTATCAACAGATTCAGAGATCTCAGCCCAGAAGTCGTTGACGATTGCATTCAGTTTATGAAGAGCAAATTCCTGTGAACATAATAATAACATTGTGTTATGTTATTTTATAACACAAAAGTGTCGAATATAGGATGCCATAGGTTAGTCCCCAGAAGTAGCTAAGGATTTTGTTCGATGCCGCATGTGTTTACCTTCAGCTTCGGTTCGTCTTCATCCAGGAGGGATATAATTCCAGCTTTAGACAAAACAAACATGACTCAGATGATAGTAGCACCGACAACAGCTGTACTACACTTTCCTGTTACAATTACACACTGGCTCTCAAAGGAACTGACAAAAGGTCGTTATTAATTGCAGGTAAGTGCTTTCAAACTTCATAATCATGAAGTTAATTAACGTTACCGCATTCAAGTTACCTGTGGTTGCCAAGCAAGATAACTATGCTATCTGTGTTGCATTGCTAATAGCTGATCAATTCGATCGAAAAAAGGAGATTTGTCAACAAAAAAGTAACATTATAAAACATCACAGGATGAATAGTGTAATCCCTTTAGCGCACCATAAAACTAGCTTTCGGACATCTACAACCTCACAGTTAGCTCTCCAAGAGTCCCAACATGTCGCGCAAAACGTTATACGTTAGCTCTTGTTGGCTAACCACAGTGCAAAATCCCTAAATTACTTAAACATTAGCGACATATGAACATGAAGTTTTTTATTCGTTCAGGTCATTAGGGATCAGACTAGATCACAAGTTGACAACAACATTTGGTTAACGTTATATTACTTACCGGCAAAGTGTCAGTCATCGTTAGCTAGCTAGCTTCAGAGACTGCCTTCGGTCTATATGCGCAAAAGATAGCTTTTGCTAATAGCTTTAGCTTTTGCTGAGCAACCGCTTTACATGACTTAATAACCAAATAAACATTATTTACGGAAGGAGAACTAAATGTAAATTCACATTTACAAACTGTAGGTTCATTTAGAGCAAATCTTTTCATCCTGTAAATTTTCCAGTCAACGTTAATTAGTATTATTATGCAGGCTAGGGTAACAGTTTGAAGGCTGGCTAGTGACTCAGCTATATTAACTGCATTTCTAACCTAAACAGATTAGCACTTACCGGCAGAGGTGATCATGTTGTTGTCCTTTATTCACCTGCCAAAGTTCCACTCACTAAACTGAATCTACCTCCCAACGATAAACGATTCTCAATTATATTTTCAATTACAAACCCCGTTCAACCAAAGGGGTAAACGTTCACCTCAACTGGTCTCACAATGAGCCTTTCTTTTGTCAGGACCCTTTCAACATCAGCCGTCTGTCCAAAACGTGCCTGATTATAAAAGATGTTGTTGGTCTGGAGCCTCAGCATACTGCCCTCTTGTGGAGGTCATAGGCCAGTGGAGTCCGTTTGTATGACTAGGATTTAGGCAAGGACAGTTTAATAGGAAAGGCCTTAGAAGGGTTTTGATTTAGGTCACACGCCTCTTTGGCTCTGAGTGTTTAAGTTGATGGTTTGGCTTTTGTCAATCAGATAAATCCCTGTCGTAATGTCATGATACCATGATACTGGCCTGGCCAAGGCTACACAGTTGCACAAAATGAATCCCTTTTCTGTATATGTGTGTGTGGCCTATATCATGTCACAAATACTATGCCTTATTATGGGATAATAAAGTATCTATCTTTTTATTTATTTATCTATCTGAATTTCTGTAACACAAAAAACTTACAATCTGAACTCTGAAATAAGACTAGGTTATTCAACTGTTTGTAAGAAAACTTTCCTCAGCTTAATACTAACAAAACAGAAGTTATTATTTTTTGAAAAGCAGGAACTTAGAATTTCCATCCTCCTTGACACAAAGCGATGTGGAGCAAAGGATTTGTTAACAAATCTTGGTGTCATTATTGATAGCCTAGTCTGAATTTTAACAGCCATACTACATTTATCACCAAATCACCATTCTTTCACATAAAAAATATTGCCCAGTTAAGAAATCTTGTCAGAGAATGATGTAGAAATATTTATTCACATTTTTATTTCCAGCAGGGTAGACTATGGCAAAAGCCTTTTTACAGGATTCCCAGAAAAGACTTCAAGAGACTTCAGCTTCAAACCATACTAAATGCAGCTGCCAGGGACTCGTCTAACAAAACGAAAGAAATGCATATCTCAAATCTTGAGGTCGTGGCTCCCAGTTAGTCACAGAACTGATTTTAAAGCATTACTTCTTGTTTTTAAAGCACTAATTGGCATAGGACCAAGGTGTTCGTGCATGTTGTTCATAGACTCATGCGTGTTCATAGACTCCAATTAGGTCACTCAGGTTTCAAAATAAAAAATCCTAATCCAACCTGTTGCTAGAACAAAGAGTAACAAGGCAGTTTTTAGTGTTCATCAGTCTCTGGAAAAAACTGCCAGAAGAGATTTTAAAAATGCTCCTACAGCTTCTTCTTTTAAATTCTAGACTGTTTTACTGCAATTTTCATTAATTTATTTTTATTAATTTACCAAGCCTATATTTAATTACTTTTTCTGACATATATTTTTATTAAGGCTATTTTATTGTGTTTGTATTGAAGAATTTCTACTGTTGGTTCTCACTGCTTTTAGATCTGTGCTTTTTCTTAATTTCTACTTTTTCCACTTTCTGTAAAGCACATTGAAATGCACTATATAAATATATGATTGCCATGACTATTCTTTAGGCCAGGGGTGGCCAAACTATGGCCCCAGGGGGAAATTGCAGCCTAATGCTCTCTTTCAAGCAGCCCACCATGAAGTCTAAAAATTTGGCCCATTGTTACATTAATCTAATTATTATCTACGTCATGCTTCATAATTTCAGCACTGATTTTGAACAACAGTGGCTAAGTAAGTGCATGTTTGTACATAGTATCAAAGTTCTACAGCATCATATAGAATGTTTTTGATGGCAAGGGGCTTTTCCAATCTAAAACGTGGTTGCTCTTTCACTTGTTACTGGTTGATAACTGGTGCTCTTCATTTTGCCTTTACCCTTGGCATCTTAGATTTTTCAGTATGTGGCCCACAAACAGAAAAGTTTGGCCACCTCTTATTAGGTTATATTTTCTTCTACTCTAAGATATTATCTGATATTTATGCGCTATGGTGTTCTTTGGCCAAATTTATCATACCTTTGAGGGTTAACAAATTGTCTGGCTAAATAAAAAAGTGATCTTAATCTTGTATGAATAAAGTAGTCTATTTTATTTTTTCATTGTAAAAAACATAGTGCTCTACAAAATTATGACAGAATATTATCAAAAACAGTAAAACTCTATAATGCAGTTGGCATAAACCACAAGACAGGACTTCAGAAACAGATTTCACAGACATTCACAGCATCCTCACCAATGAATATGGGGTGTGTTACAGTTTATTGATCCAGAGTCACACTCAATCTATACTACAAAGTCCCCAAAGTGCCACTAAAACAATTTGTTTCAGCGCAACAATATAGGCCCATCTGATGGTTTTAAGTCCCTGATTAACTAATTCCATTGGCAAAATCTCCTTGTTGTCCTCTTACAGCAGGCTTTGACTTTAGTGGGATACCTTCAACAGTTTCCTTGGAACCTAGAAGAATAGATAAAATCACCCATGTCACTGCAACACTGCCCATTTGCATTTTTGTAAGTTCACTGACAGAATTTCCTGTATGTCCATGCATGTTGCTGGACTACATACGGGACATGCTAGGTTGACCTCTGGAACGCCCTCGTTGTCTCCACCAAGATAAACATTTCAATGACCAAAAACGCTTGCTTGTCCTCACATTATCTGAAACACCAATGGAAAATAAGACAATTTCACCATAGGGTTGCTGACCTACTTCCTGAACTCATTCTTCTAGCTAGGGGGCTAGAACATTCAAAATTTCATCTCATGACAAACATTTGACTCTTCTACTGGCTAGTCGCCTTCTTTGATGATGTAAATTCCACATCAAGATTTGCTGTTGAATTTACACCTATGTTCATATTATTCTTCAATAGATAAACTTAATTTATTAATTCTAAAATATTACTCAACCTGAAGAAAGAGATGAGTGTACAGCTTTGTTGACATTTCTCTTGATGTCCATCATCTTTTCCACAGTATTTGGAATGAATAGACCAGCCCATATTGAGTCACTGCAATGTTTTAGAAACACTGAGTGCAGTAAACGTTCCAAAATCTGAACAGATTGAAGTGATCCCCTACTTTCACCAGTGCAGTGCACCAAACCAATAACAGCAGGAAAGGTTGGAGAGCGTTTAGTCCGGGCTTTCACATCCTTAATGATTTCCTTGATGCAGACATGGTTGCAGTTGTTGCTGATGTATTCGTGCCTGAAAATAAATATTAACATGGCTGAGTCAATTAATCTCCCAGTTCCTGAAGCATTTCTGCTCGACCGAATCAACCTGTTAAAGTCACCATTACGTAGACCTTGTCCATCTGTACTTTGAGCATTCATGCCCTTGTCTTCGGTGGTAGGGAGAATGTCTCTCATATCTGCCACGTCGTTTGTGGTATTATTTTGTTTTTTACCGTCTGGGCGTGTATTCGCGATGACAGAGTGAGAGCAATGTTTAGTGTCGATGTTGAACAGTTCATCGGTCAACGTCAGTAACAAATTGCGTTGATCGCCGTCATTCTTGCACGCTTCTCCTACAATGTAAATTTTCTCCTTGCCCCCCATACGGCGGACCGTTTGCTGGAATTCATCCTCAAGCTTTTCACGCTCGTCTACTTGAGTATCCCCTGGTGCTTCCATGACCAGTGGATTCGAACGCACGGTAGATTAGCCTCGGCTCTGTCCCTGTTTCATACCGCAATTAAATAATGCACTTTTGACCACATTGTTGTACAATGCTGGCAAAAAGTTATCCTAGGGGCGTGCCGAAGATTTAGAGAGTTAAGCTTGCTAAGCTAAAGTCGTACAGTCAGTGCAATGGACTGTGGGACTTGGAGGGTGGAAGTAAGGAACGGCCTCTAATTGGTCACCTGAGCTAATAGGCGTATAACCATCGCAAAAAATTAACTAAGCGCAAATAGTTAATTTTTAATGCACTAGTTAACAGGAAGAGCATTTTCCACAGCCAATGTTTTCTTCTGTGTGAATACACGGAGTTTATTATTATTCTCTTCTTTTGCCCAAAGAGACTCTTATTTTAGCATCATGTAGATTGCTGATGATGTAGATTTTCACCAGCTCCCTTAATAATAAACCCGGTTCACCTTCAGCGCAGCACCATTTCAGCGCAAGGGTTAACTCACAGTGGGATGAGACAAGGTCCAATAATGTCAGAGTATGAAATGCCTACATTGCCCCAATTTGCTCTCGCAACGCTGTGTACCTAATTGAATTTGAAATTATAACATTTTCTACTCCCAACTTCAAAATCATGACAAGGCGTATTAAAAGGTCAGGACAGTTTAACGTAGGTGATCATAGCTCAAGCTTAACAGTAGGCTAAGTCGCTGTGTGTGTGTGTGCGCGCGCGCGCGCCAAAAATTGGTCACCTGAGCTAATAGGCGTATAACCATCGCAAAAAATTAACTAAGCGCAAATAGTTAATTTTTAATGCACTAAGTTAACAGGAAGAGCATTTTCCACAGCCAATGTTTTCTTCTGTGTGAATACACGGAGTTTATTATTATTCTCTTCTTTTGCCCAAAGAGACTCTTATTTTAGCATCATGTAGATTGCTGATGATGTAGATTTTCACCAGCTCCCTTAATAAAAAACCCGGTTCACCTTCAGCGCAGCACCATTTCAGCGCAAGGGTTAACTCACAGTGGGATGAGACAAGGTCCAATAATGTCAGAGTATGAAATGCCTACATTGCCCCAATTTGCTCTCGCAACGCTGTGTACCTAATTGAATTTGAAATTATAACATTTTCTACTCCCAACTTCAAAATCATTCCAAGGCGTATTAAAAGGTCAGGACAGTTTAACGTAGGTGATCATAGCTCAAGCTTAACAGTAGGCTAAGTCGCTGTGTGTGTGTGTGTGCGCACGCGCGCCAAAAATTTGTGGAAGGAAGCCTAAGCTAATGGAGGAATCCCTGACTATGCTGTCGCGAAATGCAATATTGAGCGGCAGCACTAGGCGGCGCTAGCCTGGCTAAAGGTGTGCCACCCTTGAGTTAGAAAATATGTGATGCATTCAGTGTAGCTTTTGTGTTTTCTCAGTGTGTTTATACTTTAGGTCCATTAGGTTACATATCCCCAATCCATACCATCCTCAGCTGATTAATTACATTAAGGCAATTTTCTGTATTGCAAGTTCTCTAAAATTCTATAGGCTATGTAAATGAGGCATCATGCAATAATTAACAAAAACTAATCTATACTATCTATACTAATCAAATATCTCTATTGAATTAGGACACACCTGTCAAACTCAAGGATGTGATTTCCACCAGCACCTTGCATAGAAACAAAGTTGGTGTCACCAAAATCCTGCAGCATTAGGTTCTTGCAGAGAAATTTAAAGTGACAGCCGCATAATTAGACCTAGGCCCACAAACATCAAATACAGTGAAATGACACTAGCACAAACTTCTTTATTTTTCAGTTATATTCTAAATAACCATTTATTCTATTCATGCTTGTGTTATTTTGTTCTGTTTTGGCTTGGAAATTAATGCCCAGTTAGGAGAGAAGAGCAATAAAAGCTGAGGATGACTATTATTATTGTTTTTTGGACGGCACCTCTTATGCGAGATCTACAGTTTAAAGCCATTTGCAGAGATAAAAATAGGAAGGACAATAAAATTAGAAGTGCTCGAGATAGATAAAATATATAGAGCCAGTAGAGTTGGCACATATTACATAGGCAAAGAGGATTAGGCACGATACAAGAGAAAGCAGAGACTCGAAATACAAAAAGAGGACCTTAGACACAAGGCAACTAAATGGCCACCAGCAGTGCCTATAGACCAATCTGGAAACAGGCAGGAGTGAACATCACCAGGATAAAAAAAATATGCACATGTTAACATTAAGTAAGATTATTTAACATTATTTCTAGCACCAAGGCCATTCAGTTCAGACTAGAACTCATGTAACTCATGTAAGCACTACCACACTGCAGTAATGGTGGCACCACAAGATGACTGTGCTCACAAAACTCCATACTGGATCTATTTATAAACATACAAATTGGTCTAGAGCAAAGGGACACAACTGTAAACAATTACAACACAGGGAATGTAAAAGCACCAAAAAAAATTCAGGTGCTCTTTGAGGAAATGCATAACACTGGCACATTACAGCAATAATTATTATTAACTTTCAGACCTAAGCTGTACTTTGATTTTCTTAAGTCCTAAATCACTGGTGCAGAGAGTTGTGCCGTGCAGTTTGTCAGGAACATCATGGAACTTCCTCCACATGTCTTACTTTAATCTTCACTGTGACATTCATCTGTGTCTGAAGGTACTTTTCAAACTGAAAAAGACAGAAATGTACAAATTAACCCTTTGGTATTACCTCATAATAATAATTTCTATGTATGAAGTCAACAATTAGCTATTCAGATAAAACCCAAAATGGATACCATGGATGGACAGTAAACTGTTGTTACATCAAAGAGGTTTGTCAGTGATAACTAATTTCCATGTATTGTATAAAACTCAACAAATGATGTTTTTCAATATTTAGAAACAAAAGTATATTGAAAAAAAATGAATATCAATCACCTTTTCCATCACTGCCATAGCTGTGTTATTGTCAAGTTCAACAACAGAAGTCAGCATAAGCTCTCCAAACAGTAATGTAGTTAAATCTGTTGAAACAAAAAGAACACTCATTATTATAATATAATATAATAGAATATAAACTATTAAATTACGCTACATAAAGTTTTCATGTGCATCATACTCAGAGGAAGTGAACTTGGTTCAATGGATAGTGGAGATGTGTCTGGTGTGGTTGTTGTACTTGTTGAGGGGGTGGTTGATGTAATATGAGCAGGTGTACTGTTAGGAGGGCTGGTGGATGTTTTCACTGTAGCTGGAGGGATTGCTGTATGTTGAGTCGTAGTTGGTGTGTTGGTGGTGAATGTTGTAGGAGGGGTTGATGTGGTTAGCTCTGGTGTGCTGCTAGTAGGGTTAGTTGATGTAGTCAGTTCAGTTGTACTTGTTGAGAGGGTGGTTGATGCATGAGCAAGTGTAGTTGAAGTTGGAGATCTTGTCGTAGGTTTAGGAGTAGTTGGGTTGGTGGTGAATGTTGTAGGATGGGTTGATGTGGGCTCTGGTGTGCTGGTAGTAGGGTTAGTTGATGTAGTCATTTCAGTTGTACTTGTTAAGATGGTGGTTAATGTGGTATGAGCTGGTGTACTTGTACTGGTGGGAGAGGTGGTGAATGTTATCACAGTAGTTGAAGTTGGAGAGCTTGTCGTAGGTTCAGGAGTAGTTGGGTGGATGGGGAATGTTGTAGGAGGGGTGGATGTGGTTGGCTCTGGTGTGCTGGTAGTAGGGTTAGTTGATGTAGTCAGTTCAGTTGTACTTGTTAAGATGGTGGTTGATGTGGTATGAGCTGGTGTACTTGGACTGGTGGGAGAGGTGGTGGATGTTATCACAGTAGTTGAAGTCGGAGAGATTGTCATAGGTTCAGAGGTAGTTGGGTTAGTTGTGACTGTTGTAGGATAGGTTGATGTGGTTGACTCTGATGTGCTGGTAGTGGGGTTGGTTGATGTAATCAGTTCAGTTGTACTTGTTGAGAGGGTGGTTGATGCATGAGCAAGTGTAGTTGAAGTTGGAGAGCTTGTCGTAGGTTCAGGAGTAGTTGGGTTGGTGGTGAATGTTGTAGGAGGGGTTGATGTGGTTAGCTCTGGTGTGCTGGTAGTAGGGTTAGTTGATGTAGTCAGTTCAGTTGTACTTGTTAAGATGGTGGTTGATGTGGTATGAGCTGGTGTACTTGTACTGGTGGGAGAGGTGGTGAATGTTATCACAGTAGTTGAAGTCGGAGAGATTGTCGTAGGTTCAGAAGTAGTTGGGTTAGTTGTGACTGTTGTAGGATGGGTTGATGTGGTTGACTCTGATGTGCTGGTAGTGGGGTTGGTTGATGTAGTCAGTTCAGTTGTACTTGTTGAGAGGGTGGTTGATGAAGTATGAGCTGGTGTACTTGTACTAGCAGGGGAGGTGGTGGATGTTATCACAGTAGTTGAAGTTGGAGAGCTTGTCGTAGATTCAGGAGTAGTTGGGTTGGTGGTGAATGTTGTAGGATGGGTTGATGTGGTTGACTCTGATGTGCTGGTAGTGGGGTTGGTTGATGTAGTCAGTTCAGTTGTACTTGTTGAGAGGGTGGTTGATGTAGTATGAGCTGGTGTACTTGTACTGGTAAGAGAGGTGGTGGATGTTATCACAGTAGTTGAAGTTGGAGAGCTTGTCGTAGATTCAGGAGTAGTTGGGTTGGTGGTGAATGTTGTAGGATGGGTTGATGTGGTTGACTCTGATGTGCTGGTAGTGGGGTTGGTTGATGTAGTCAGTTCAGTTGTACTTGTTGAGAGGGTGGTTGATGTAGTATGAGCTGGTGTACTTGTACTGGTAAGAGAGGTGGTGGATGTTATCACAGTAGTTGAAGTCGGAGAGATTGTTGTAGGTTCAGGAGTACTTGGGTTGATGGTGAATGTTGTAGGATGGGTTGATGTGGTTGACTCTGATGTGCCGGTAGTGGGGTTGGTTGATGTAGTCAGTTCAGTTGTACTTGTTGAGATGGTGGTTGATGTAGTATGAGCTGGTGTACTTGTACTGGTAGGAGAGGTGTTGGTCTGCATAACCTCGGGAGTGGTTGTCTGTGTAGTTCCAGAGGTGGTGATCTGTATAGCCCCAGGAGTGGTTGTCTGTGTAGTTCCAGAGGTGGTGGTCTGCATAACCTCGGGAGTGGTTGTCTGTGTAGTTCCAGAGGTGGTGGTCTGTATAGCCCCAGGAGTGGTTGTCTGTGTAGCTCCAGAGGTGGTGGTCTGCATAACTTCGGGAGTGGTTGTCTGTGTAGTTCCAGAGGTGGTGGTCTGCATAACTTCGGGAGTGGTTGTCTGTGTAGTTCCAGAGGTGGTGGTCTGTATAGCCCCAGGAGTGGTTGTCTGTGTAGCTCCAGAGGTGGTGGTCTGTATAGCCCCAGGAGTGGTTGTCTGTGTAGCTGCAGAGGTGGTGGTCTGTATAGCCCCAGGAGTGGTTGTCTGTGTAGCTGCAGAGGTGGTGGTCTGTATAGCCCCAGGAGTGGTTGTCTGTGTAGCTTCGGAGATGGTGGTCTGCATAACTTCGGGAGTGGTTGTCTGTGTAGTTCCAGAGGTGGTGGTCTGCATAACTTCAGGAGTGGTTGTCTGTGTAGCTGCAGAGGTGGTGGTCTGTATAGCCCCAGGAGTGGTTGTCTGTGTAGCTTCGGAGATGGTGGTCTGCATAACCTCGGGAGTGGTTGTCTGTGTAGTTCCAGATGTGGTGGTCTGTATAGCCCCGGGAGTGGTTGCTACACCTGCAATGGTGGTCTGTATAGCTCCCAGAGTGGTTGCAACTCCAGAAGTGGTGTTCTGTATAGCTCCAGGAGTGGTTGCAGTGGTGGTCTGTGTAGTCTCAGGAGTTACAAGTAGAGTGGTAAACTGTGCTGTGAAGGGAATCAATGATTTTTTACTCTGATTTTAATTCATAGGAAAAAATTCAAAGAGGTTTGATGTTACTCATTTTGTTAATAATGTTTAACTATTTATGGTGAATTGATCAGTTTAGTAGGACTAAAATTATTTTCATTCACTTAGAGGTTGTAAGCTAGATTCTTCAGTTGTAGCTGTAAACTACAACCTACTAGACACATACATGTCATCATTCATTACATGTTAGAGTGGAAGAAGACTAAATAATGCTCAAAATCTATCCAACATTTTGGGAAGGGAATACATGGCATGTATATTTTCTCTCTTTCTCACACACACTCTCATATGAGTGTTGTGTGTTGCTCTGTATAGTGTAGGGAAAATTGTAATATCCTAGAAATGAATCTTAATGTGATACAAATGTATGCCTTGTCTGATACAAAGGTATGCCTTGTGTCACCTGAGTGTAAAGGGTTAAGATAACAAACCAGAGCAGATTAGGGTTAGGAACCGGGGAAACAGAGGGTGCTGGTGAAAACCAAATAAACATCTAGCTTCACCAGGACAGGGAAACGAGCTAAAACAATAGGAGGGCGAGAAATCACAGGTCATTGTGAGGGCAGGGAGGTCTGCCATTTAGTTTACAGGTGATGTCTGCTCTGGGGGGTATAAAAGGGAATTCTAGTCTCCAGGAAGACAGGCTTGTTACTATACATCCCTTGAGTAGGTTTGTGTGGGTAACTTGTCTCCGGCGTCGTGATTAAAGACTGCAGTGATCCACCAAGTTGCCTGCCTAGTATTTTTGACCACAATAGCTCATGGTAGTACTTTTAGGGTATGTTCAGACAGACAGCCCAAATCTGATTTTTAGCGTATCCATTCTATATTAAATCTAGCTTGAATTTTCAATTTGATCCAACAAACATATGGAGTTGGTTTAAATTGCGATTCAAATAGAATTTTTACAGATGTGTTGCCGTCTGAACAGTCTAACTGGAATGTCATTAAAACATGCAGAACTATGCCATCGAGCCCCAGTCCATGGTATGGAGAAGCTTGTCTCAAAGCTCAACTTCATTCCCTAACCTGTGACCTACCTGTTCAAGTGGCTTAGCTCTAACATGAAAAATGATTGTGTAACCCTGCAATTCAATTCCAAAAATATAGTTTTGTATGAGATAGCATGCTTATGGTTCAAACTCCCAGTAAGAACTCACAAAGTAATTCCACTAAGTGAAATTGTGAATCCATAAAGTTACTTCATTTGCCAATTCTCAGCAACCAAAATAGTTTGCCTATAGTTTTGCCATCACATTTCCCCCAAAGCATTTTCTGAGAGAGCATGTGCGTTTCTTAGAACAATTCTCAATCAGAAGGTTTTGTGTAATTACACTTATTCACTATTCAGTTATCAGACACTCATTCCGTGTCAGATATACTCATGTCCAGGGTGCGATTTGTCAAAAAAACAGAGAGGGGGATGTTTTTTTTGTTGTTGTTCAATTCAATTCAATTGTTGTTGTTGTTTCATGAAAAAATAAGCTATCAACAGGTGTAATTCTTTTTTAGGTTAATGGTAGACCCTATGTGCCTAAATTATGAACAGCATTCATCTTCAATGCAAACTTAAAAAGACATGAAACATTTCATTTTCTGTGCCAGCCACGATATGATAGCTTATTTGGGCTTCAGAACCATGGATAAGGTCCGATCACGCGGACATGTCAGAGGATTGGCAGAGGAACATTAGCCTAACGGGATTAGTCTGTAAAACGTAACAATGATGATTTCACATGTGATAAAACATAATTTCACATGTTATGTCAAAGTAACTAATTATGAAACTAAATAAACAGTTTGCTCTGATATCGGATTTCATGTGGCCTTTTCGGTTTTCCTGTTGGCGCGTCATCTGCAGCATGTCGTCCCTCTTTTATCCACATCTCTGCGAACCTCTGCGCAGGGAACGAACACGCGTCTGGCCCAATAACAGCGATGTATAACTTAGCTGGATGTTGACTTAGTCTTTTTTTGTGCTGGTCCTGTGAAGTAGGACGATATGCTGCACTGAACGCGTTTTATTTTCCCTCGTTTTTTATTAGTTCCGCGTAGAATGCAGAAACAGTGTATTTATGTGCATAGGGACGTTCGCGAACAACGAGATTACCGACAATTCGGGTCAGGTTGAAAGTTAGTAGGCTACCAACAATGTAGATTATAACTGTGTAAGAAACTGATACAACCTGATTTCAAATTCAATCTTTTTTTTATATTTATTGACGGGGTTTTATCCCCACACTGTTTCACTGTACTTGGCTGGTTGCTGGAAATCACTCATGGAGTCACTGGATATTACCGTATATCCACAAGTTGTGGACATGCAATCATGTATTTATTCCTGAAAGGATTCTCTTGATGGACCAATAGAAACTATTTACTTGAGTCTACTATTGGAAAATGAGTCCACATGGGCCAAACTAGTGGCTGAATGATTAACAGAAATTCAAAATTCAAACGAGAAGGAATTTATCACTTTGCAGATAGCAAAATGCCATGTTACTCATGTGGTACAACCAAGAGAAGATTTAAGCTGTTTTGTTATTTTTTAAATTACAGTTTCATTTACTGTTATATGCATACAGCTGGTCAGCAGAAATTTCATATTTGAATATTGAACTTTAAACACACAGATTATATAATAATGAAATAATGAAAGATCTGTTGAATGAAGAACAGACCTATACAACAATACAAAAAGTTTTTTTTAACACTTACAGAGTGAGCCAGGTAATGAAAATAAGTAGACCAGAAACATAAAAGGAAACATTCTGCTCATGACGTACACAGTGTCAGTCTGAATCAATCCACCTTCATCTACTCCAAACAGGTCATAACTAACTGCACTGGTTTGTTTCCAGTGCCTTTTGTGAGTAGGCGTTACTATGTCAGTAAACTCCTGTTCTGTTGAACAGAATGTAACAAAGCTGGTTCTGTGAGTATCAAGTTTGCAGCTACAGTGGGTTTGGCTGTTGTCTTTTTCTTTGTGTTGTCCTATAACTAAGTGTGTAATTAACGGCTATTGTCATCAATTATGAGCCATTTTATTCAGGACATCAAGAACACTCAAATTACAGCCTGTAGCCTATTATTGGCTTCATCTGCCCAACTATGACATGGAATGAAAACATCATTTTAATAGCCAAGGAGCAAAAAATTGAAATGATTAGGATAATGAAAACTATCTACCTAACTAAGCAGATTATCTCGCATTTAGAATTTCAGTCTTAAATTCCATTCCATGCATGTAACCTGCATTAACCAGCATGGATTCAGCCGGACAAACTGACAGCTCACAGCAGCTCAGACTGGGGGTGAGCTAAAACCCATAGGGTGCTTGTTTCACTTACACAACTCTCAAGACATTGAGAAGGAGGTATCACACAACTACAGTCCAGTAAAAAGAAAATTGAACTTCTGGGCCACCAATAACAATAGGCTACGACTGATTAAATGTAATGAAGTGGATTTCTGCAACACCATTAACAGCTAGGGACTTGATAATCTCCATACTGAGCATTGTAGTCATACTGAACATGTAGTCTTGAATAATGTGCTGGCTAGGCCAGTTTGCCCCCTGATTTGAGATAGCTGTGTTGTTGTGAGGTTGTGGGTTCAAGCTCCGGGCTGGACCTCTGTTACAGTGGATGGGAGTGAAGTTTAAGGGGGTGAGTGTAACAGGTGCCAGATAGCTTAGCTGTGTAAAATGTTAGTAAAACTTCCCTCCTGACACTTCAAGAGTGTCCTAGTCATTTGACTGGGAGCCTATTCAGTCAACTGACTAGGGTGTTTGCCATCTGATCACCATAGTCAGCTGACTGGGAACACTAAATTTCATACAGAGGGTCTGGCCATTTTGTAATGAGAAACAATTGCTTGCTGGAGGTATAAGATTCTGAAGTTTCAATGACTGGATAAGCCCTTGACCGATAGCGTGCCTTGACTTATAGCATTCTAGCTCAGTATTCACAACTCCTCCCTCTGTTTGCTGATTGGATGTGGTAAAAATGCCACAGGAGATAACCAGCTCAATGGAATCAAATTCTGACTAGCACTGTATGGAGATGATAGCTGAAGTTAGTAGGAAGGTTTGGATGTAGCCTGATACAAGTCTCAAAACTTTTGAGGGCTTCATCCGGATAAAAAGGCTTGTATCCAGATCTGGACCAAAGGTAATTGCTGTCTGGGTCAACACATTTAAAAAAAAAAACAAAAAAAAACATGGCAAAATAGTGGCAACCCACCAGCGGACCGCACCGTCTGTGGACCAGTGCTATCTGGGGTACTATAATCACATTATTTCCCCCAAGAAGCACAACTTTCTGAGGGGGAAATGGTTAGTGTAGTTGGTCCAAATCCAGTTGGTGGTAGCCCAGTTTAACTCTTAAATTGAGGAATATGCCACAAGATGTTCTTTGATCAGAGCATCTTCTATTTCATGAAGGAAATGCGATATTCTGGACACAAAAAATACATGCACAACAAAGCACTTTCTTTTACTGTCTATGAGGTAACAACAACAAATTCATGCTTTGGGTTGCCCTTATACGTTTCCATGTTTCCATCAGAACCCAAAAGAGTGTAACACATTACACCACTTCCGCTTGAAAAGCAAAGCTCCAAGATCAGAAAGAATCCGTACTTTAGCGAGGATGCATTTAAACTTGCAAGCAAGTAAACAAAATGAAATGCAACATTCATAACTTTTACGAATCTACAATTACATTTGTGTTCACGTTTGCTGCATAGAGATCATACTGGCAAGCATTAATCAACGTTTGCAAGGAGGCTAGCGTGCTAATGTGAAGTTCTGGGGAACGTATCTAGCTGCATGTCAGTAGGCTAAGCGCTGAATTGGAAGATATTTATTCAAGTACAGCACCACGACAGGTATTAATTGCAAAGGAAATAGCAAATAACGTTAGTGGTAACGTCGGTCCTTGTGATCTAACAGGCAAAAATGAATATTTCATCTACTGCCTAATGCACTGTGTTGGCTGGTTGTTTATCGTACGCCTTTGTTTACACGAGGATACCATGTCTTTCGCAGCAGATGTTTAGATCAGTCAAACGAAAAGCTGATTGACCATGGACAGAGACTTGTTGAGGCAGTCTCTAACCTACCATGGGGAAAGTTTACTGTCCCTTTTAACATCTGAACAAAATGAGAACCCCGACTTTACTGCTATTACATCTGACCTATCTAAAGCAGTATGTGAGAGGTATGTGGTAAATAGATTAATAAAAACGAACAAAAAAGAATAATAATTGCAATGCCCATTTGTGATCTTAGTCAATTGAAAAATGAATTAAAAAGTTGTAAAATGTAATTTCATCTTCCCGTCATTCTGAACAAACTTTGCAGTAAAGTTGCAGATGCGAACAGATCCACTATTGTGGAACAATTTATTTCAAGAAAAGCAGATTTGTTATTTGCCCCTTTGTGGAGGACTGCAGTGCCAGTAGAAGATGAAGTGCAAGAGGCGTCCTGTGGTAAGCCATAGCTGTCTTGTAACCCGTCATCATTTCCTCCATTGTAAAAAGAGTTGATTGGTCATTTTTGATGTGACTATTTCTACTTTATTTACAGAACCTTTTGCCAACATGCCCCCTCTTGAGCAGTTTATGGAGGTTTCCTTTGAGGAAAGGAGGGACCTATTCTTCAGGGATGTAGAGCGTGGGGATGTCATTATTGGACGAATCAACTCTATCAGAGAGTTTGGATTTTTTATCACCCTAATATGTACTTACGGTGATATTGAGAGGGACATTGAAGACCTGGAGCTAACAGTATGTTTGTTTGGCTTGTTAGGGATATGTTTGAGAATGTAGTTTTCTCCCTTACTTTACTCCTAACAGATTTCATCTCCCTCAGGCCCTGTGTCCTATCAGAGATGTTCCATCTAATGGGAATCATGATGATCCTCTTTCTTATTATCAAGTAGGAGATTTGATTAGAGGTGTGTGTGCGTGCGTGTGTAATTTTTTTTACCTCCGCCAAGGAGGTTATGTTTTCACGGGTGTTTGTTTGTCTGTCTGTCTGTTTGCAAAATTTTGTGTGCAAAATAGCTCAAAAAGTACTGCACGGATTTGGATGAAACTTTCAAACAACACGGGTATTAGGACAAGGAACAGATGATTAAATTTTGGTGTTGATCCAGAACACCATCTCAAATTTTTATTGCTTCAGTGACCCTACATGGCCTTGGCTCTCTGAGTGCCTTTCTAGTTTTTTATAAAATCTTGCACGCATTTCACAAAAAAACTTTAATGTGCTATTGTTTGCTTTCAATGTTTGAAACATTTTTGTTGATCTTTACAAAATTTTAGCTGGACTAAAAGATGTCGACCGGTATCATGGGAAATTGACTATCTCACTGCACCCGTCATCTCTTGTTCCAAGACTAAGCAGTCTGAAACTTGGTGTTATTTCCCGTGAGGATCTTCCTATTCACTACTGGTAAGATAATAGTTAAAGTCACACAGTGCTTAAGTCATATGTGCTAAAAAGCCAGAAGCTTTAATGCAATGTGGGTCTCATTCATGCAGCCGTGGTGACAGGGTTGCTAGTGACAGCACAGAAACCTATGAGAGAGTCCTGGAAAGTTCTCTGGGGTTTTCTAACCCTTCCAATGTGGATGTTCTTCTTGCAAAGCTGGGGGTCAGTGAGACAAAGTGTTGTTCAATGATGAGAGGACTGCAGAGGTAAGAAGGTTTGTATTTCCACAGTTTTCCAGATCCAGAGAGATCTAAGACATACCTGAGCATTTCATGTATTTTCTCCACAGCAAGCACTTCCAGGAAGAGGACTTTGCAGCCAGCATTAGGAAGAAGCAGTCAGCATCATGGGCTCTCAAATGGTCTCTAAATATTTCTTGATACCTTGGCGAGTCCTCTCAGAATGAAAAATATATTATAATATTTATTTATTTATTTATTAATGTATACCTGTTTGTTTGTTTTTTTCTCCAGTGTAAAGGCTGGGGTTGATCACTTCAAATCTGGTCGTCATGTTGAAGCAATGAATGAGTACAACAAAGCTCTGGAAATAGACACCAACAATGTGGAAGCTCTTGTTGCCAGGGGTGCACTGTGAGTATCTGACTCTTTCAGCTGGTCTTGTGCAGCAGCCACCTTTTGAATTTTTCTATTTTTTTTCTTGTGTGTAGACATTTGTTTCATTATTTTGATATCCACTCTTGATTTAAGAAAAGACAAAAAATAATGAAGCGTGAAGAATTCAGAGTACATTGTGGCTATGAAGGCTAATATGAATAGTTTTTCATATTGCTTCTTCCATGAGGCCCAGTTTGTCCCATTTGATTTCCCTTAAATCATAGTCATTAGAATGATTTATGTTTGTGTGGCAGTGATGGGTGCCTTTGTTCTAAGGTATGCAACAAAAGGAAGCTTGGTGAAGGCTATTGGTGACTTTGAAGTTGCACTGGAGAGCTGTCCAACCCACAGAAACGCAAAAAAGTACCTCTGCCAAACACTGGTGGAACGCGGAGGCCAGTAAGTTCTGGTTTAACTGAAATCTGACACCTAAGAGATAGGGCACATAACCACCCAAACAAGAACTCTACCTGTGCTGCTACCACGGAGCATCCTGGCTGCAGATCTGCCCTTTTTACCCTAGTCCCAAACCTCACAATGCACGTAGATGGTTTAAAAGACCACAGCAGGAGGACCTCAGACAGTAATGTGCTATTGTTAGCACTAGGGATGGTGCTACTTATTGACACTGGCTCTTATCGATTTTCTTATCGATACTTGACTCTCTAGTAAAGAATGAGGACGTGATAGATATGGGTCTCTATACATGTACACACACACTGTATAGCCTACAGTATAATCATGAAATCACAAGGAAAAATTAATCTTTAAGAATCTCATAAATTAATAACTATTATCGTTCATGACATGTCAGTAACATAAGAATCATATCTTTAAGCTTACAGAGTGAATAGTGCGTAGCAGCACCGCTTGTAGGGGAGCTTAGCGATATATTGTTACCGACAAGTCATGAGCCAGTATCAGTATAATACCGGTTCTTGATGCCCATCCCTAGTTAGCAATGGTAGACATGAATATCTTTCTACTGGTAGAGCATTGCATAGAGCAGCATGTACTGCAGTCTTTAACCTTGAAAGCCACAGGCCACTTTGAGCCTCACCCTATAATTGTTAAGGATGGCCAATTAGAGCAACATTTATAACCCAAAGGAACTGTATGCAGGCTCACAGGCCGTATTTTCTGAATGCTGTTGTATGGTTGACTATGTTCATGTGTACTAGACTGGAAGAAGAGGAGAAGCTTGTTACAGCAGAAGGCCTGTATAAGAAGGCCTTGGCACTGGATGAGTATTTCCAGGATGCTACCGAAGCCTTACAGAAGCTTCAGATGCGCATCCAGGTGAGTCGGAGTGTCAGAGTATATTAGGAACAGAGCAGTAACAGACCAGCAGTCTGCTGGTCATTTGAAGTTGACCTCTAGTATGTTCTCTATGTTAGTTTACAGGCATTGGCAGTTAAGTTGTCAAATCACTGTTGCTTTCCAAAAAAATAAAAACTCACAAGGCATGAAGAGAGATAGATAGCAAACACAGACTCAGATATGCAGTGTGGTCACTGTGGTAATGTCCAGAAGTACTGATGAAGTATTGTTATTGTGTATGTGCCTCTTTGATATGGGACCCCTGACTGCCTGGTCGCTATGGCTGCCGCCTCTGGACAACCAACTCCTGACGACACGGGCTTATTCCCTGCTGACTGACACTTGCTTTCCTGTGGTAACTGTCTCTCCTTTTGTGTAATGGTTGCAAACATCTTCCATATGTCTTTTGACTGATTTTTTTGTGCTAATGTCCTTGCCCTGCTAATGTGCTTTTTTTGACTTGGTTGATGCATTGTGCTAAATTCACTCAATTAAATAACAATGTATTTTTAACCAATGCCATTTTAAATGCATGTCTTTTGATTGTCCTGTGTATGGCAACATAAATGTGGGTTCAATTGAAAATGCTGGAAAATGGCTTGCGATATTCCCATAATAATTGACTGCTTTAAAGAAATCGCTTAAACTGAAAGAAGAGGAGGCAGCAAAGGAGCTGGAAAAGACTAAGAATGTGGAGACAAGTGCAGAAAAATTGCGTAAGATCTTAAAAGAGGAGAAAAGGTAAACCCACACAAATATGGGCTTTGCAATAGTCCAGTTAAGTTGACCGGACTACTTGGAATGCCATATTTCTACACCTCCAAAGCCAGGGAGCATAACTACAGGAATCTTATCAATATTTTCAATATGTAGTTCTACATTTTCCTAATCTTGCATTTCCATCTGGTGGTACTTGATGAGCTGTCATCTCTTCTTGGAGTTCTGCTCCTGTGGTAGAAAACATAAAAAAAAGATCGGTCTTTGTTTTTTTCATTGTTGAGGTTACATCTACATCTTAGTAATAATTGTCTTCCCCTAGAATGAAACGTAAAAGGAAGCGCTCATCTTCCTCTTCATCAACATCATCCAGCTCATCTTCCTCGAGCTCAACGTCCTCTTCTTCATCCTCCTCTGATCGAAGGAAATCCAAGAAAAAGAAGCGGAAGCACAGCCGCTCGTCTCACGGTGACAAAAAGCGCCACAGGAGGACCTCGTCCTCACGCCGCAGCCGTTTGTCTGATGAGGAAAGGCGGGGAAAAGAGGTGGATGAAGAGGAGGACTGGTACCCTGAACCAGCCAACACCTCTGCCTCCTTCATCAACCTGAAGCATCCAGTGTCCGGGCTGTTTGACCCAGCTCTCTCCTTTGGCTCTTCATCCATGACAGATGCTCTGGATGACAGCAGAGGTAGGTCTGAAGATGACCTTTTTGAATGTGGCTCCACCAAGTCTGCTAAGGCAAGGGAGCCCCATAGCGATAGGCGATCAAGGTCGAGAGACCACAGCGTCAACGGCCGAGAGCAAGGGCCCTCTGGCAGTCACAACAGGAAACCAGAGACGGTCCCCAGCAGCAGACAGGAGCCCACGCGCAGTGGCCCTGAGGGGCCCTGCCCCAGGAGGCACTCTTCCTCCTCTACGAGCTCAGGATATTCCCGCAAGTCCGACCAGCAGGGCGGCAATCACAGGAACACTAATGTCTCAAGCCGACACTCCGAGTGCTCAGAAAAGGAAGAGAAAAGGAGGCGATCTGAAGGGAGCGCTAAAGATTCCCAACAACCCAGGGACCTCTCCCAGAACGGTAGGAGAGGTTCTGAGGGGGGCCCCAAGAAAGAGCTGCCCTCCAACTTGCAGGACATTTTCAATCGTATCGCCCAGTTTGAAAGGGAGAAAGGTCTAAAACCCAAAAAATAAAGTTGGCTGAGTTGGCATTCCTCTTGTCAGCTGTGGAATCAGAAATCGTAAGGAAAGAGGGAACCTACAATGGCAACTTAGTGGTTAAAGCTTTTCAGCTTGTGTTTTCAGTGTTGAAATGGTCAGGAAGATGCTTGAAATGCAAAGCACAATGCCTTAAAATAATCTGTGATGTGACTGTTAGAGTTTGTACATTTTTCCATGAAATTGTTTCCTTTTTTGACCTAGTGAGGTCTTTCATATGATCATCATCCTCAGTGGTATATATTGTCTACTGGCTTATTTTTTCCATTTGTCCAAAAACGATTACATACAGAAGTACAAACTCATCTACAGAAACTGCTTAAAATGTGCCAAGTGCTGCTATATCATCTGACAGCTGGAGAATTATTTTGTTGTGACTTAAACAGTGCAAGATATCTCTGTTTGTATCAATAAAGCTATCTTGGAGTCCCTCCTGTGAAGGAAGTGCAGTCTAGGTCATGTTTAAGATAAGGTGATCTTTTCCTCCTTGGGCAGAGTGAATTTTTGTCAGAGGCTGGATGATTGAAATATTTTGTTCCTCATCCGGCGAGTTAAGTTCCCGTCAGAGGTTCCAGGGTAACATTCTGGTCATGGATGCATTCATGCAGTAGGCATACACAAGATTTGATTTTTTTTTTCTGAGCTCATGACAGGTGTTGACAGCAAAAAATACAACTTAGTCATGCTTAAGTAACAAGAGGATTTCAAGGAAGTGAGCTATAGTATCAGCCAGTAGACTGACTTTCATACAAACAGGATATGCTGGGGACTATTTAGTCAATAGTAATACCTGTCAAAAATAAATTACTTAAAAATGTTCAAGTTCTGGCCCTTGTGCTGCTGTAGTCTTTTGTCAGTTATGATGTAAATCTGTGTTTCAGCACATAAAATGCAACCTGTAATTGAATCAGAATCTTGTGCTCCCTTGGGAAGCATGTGCCAGCGTCTCTTCCTTACTGGCTTATTAGCTTAACGTCTAGACATATCCATCAGTACATTCAATATCTGGCAGGAGGTTTACAGCATTTCATTATGCAGCAAGTCACATTAATTTGAAGAGCTGGCGTTTCAATTTGGAGCATTTTTGTAAATCCTTTTGTAAATCCTTTCAGTGTCCTTCAGAGCCCTACATTTTCTGACATGTTCATCTGTTTTGACACACTGACCATTAGATGATACATTTCTGGCACACTGACCATTACACATTATTTTCCGTTGGATATGTATAGACAGTACAAACTCGACACCCAGTGAAAGCCTTGGGCCCACTCGCTCACTAGCCATGTGATGAACTGTAGTTGGCATGTCATCCATTAGAGGGCAGTGCTGCATTGAGACGATATGCCAAGTTACAAAACAGACATTGGTGGCCCCTAACAAATACTGACCTAAATATGATTTTCTTCTGTGCTTTTGTATGGCTTGGATAACCGTTATAACAAGCATTGCGTTATTGTAATTGCAATGATTGACCACCTATAAAATGTATAGGTGCCACTATTCCAAAATATGCATGCCATGACTGACTCTTCTTGGCCCAAATTAACACATAAACACACGCACACACACACACACACACAGAGAGAGAAAGAGAGTCCAGTAAGCTACAGTTTTAATGTAAACACACTTATAGCATATTTTAATTAAGTGAAAATAATAGTAGCTCATTGCAGGTCAGCATCCCTGAATTTTTGCTGTGGATCAAATCTACTTTCCTTGAACTCACAAAGGCAGGGCTATGCTGAGTGTCTGCAGAGAGGGAGGGAATGTGCGGTTCTTATGAGAGGTCATTGTTCTGAGCGAAGGGATTGGCACAAATTAAAATGGAATTTCACCTATCGTCCACATTGTCCCAGCCCTGAGCGGATGGGGTGGTAAAAGCCTTCCTTCCCCAGGGCCACTTCAGCTGCGGGAGATGTGTACACATGGCAGTGAACTTGGGTTCATCTCCTCGCCGAGCCAACACAAAGAGCCTTTCAGAGAGGCACATCAGAACAGGCGTATTCACTGCTGCACGGAGCCCGTAATGCATGGCGAGGCATCGCTGACCGATAATGCAGGGCCCCTTCTGCACTCTCACAACCCGCACTGTTGAGTTTCTAAGTGGATACTGCCCAAAGGTTACTTTGATGGTGATGTCCTAAACCTAGGCTTTGCATGGTTCGTCTCAGTTGGATTTTTCCACCACACATTGTTTACAGGCCTAGGTATTACTTTCTTTTTTTTGTCTTGGAAATATAGAATGTTTTACACTTTTCCTTGCCCATCCTATCTAATATGTAGTGAATGTCTGATTTATTATTTATTCAGCTAAAATGTCATTTTTTCACTGTCCTTAAGGACCTATAGTCCTTGAATGGATTTCAGGGCTTTCACTGTTCTGGTAAAACGTGAACGAAAGACATAACTTTGATGAAATAGCAGATCTTTCGGAAGGGAATCACTTCTTCCCTTTCACTGAGCATGTGATTGGGATGTGGGGGGGCTTTTCAGAGTGGAAATTTGGTTTGTATGAGGTCATTCTTCAGTGGAATAATCAGAGGGGAACACGCTGACCGAAATGAGACATTCAGAATTCACACCGGTAGAAGAGCCATCTTGGAGCTTAAACTATGGTAGCGCAGTGGATTCTCAGACCATGACTTTGTGGGTGTTGGAAGAGGAAATTAAAAGTTAAATTGGGAGAGAGCCTTTAAATTCCTGGATAATTAGGCTGGAGGGTCTTCGAAACTCCTCTCAAAAGAATACATTAGTGTCAACTGCTATGAAACTAAGTGGACATTTGTCAGCTTTCAAGAAGTTCAGCCTGTAAAATGTGTCTTTTTGTCTTGAGAAATGGTTAGGGGTAATATGGCTTTATAGGAAAGCAAAAGGGAGCCATTCATTTATGACAGTGCTTGTTTTCCTCAAGATAGTAACTATGTCAATAACTGTTTGGTATGTGCTTTATCATTCCTGAAACCACATGAGTGTGAGTTGATATGTTCCCGCTGACATTTTAAATTGCAATATAATTAGAACGTTGTACAGAACTGGTGTCCTCAATTGACTGTTCTGTATGAGAGAGCCTTTGGAGATGCATATCAAGGTGCTAGACTGGCACACATTGGTTAATAATTGTTCCTGTTGCTATTCCAGTGAGTGTCGCACATGTAAATTTGTTCCCATTTCCAAGTGTTTTGTGTAAACTCGCACCAGCCTCATCACCACACATGAGAGAATAATCTGACAGAAGCTTCAGATTCATATTTTTCCTGGGCTAAGTTGTTTTTTTGGTCATTGTATTCCCTCAATCAGAAGCACAGCAGGAGGGACAAATTGTGAAGCAAAGGAACACTCTAATTCAGCAACAAATGCTTTTCAATACACCCATGGAAACTCTGCAAATTCCATTACACTTGTAAACTAGAAAAGATCTGGGTTAATTCAGTAAACACAGGGTCACTGCCGCCACAACAGCAGTCATATAAATACAAGGTTGAGAGGGACATTTTCAAGGGAGCAGAATTTTCTTGGGAAGAAAAATTGCTGACTACTATTGGCTCCACTCTTGCTATGCTAAATCCAGAGAGGAGATATAAAGACTTTCTAATTTGCTTTCCCCCTATTTTAATAATAGCTGTGCATAAGTAATTTATGAAAGGCCAACCAGGCACTGGGTAACGGAAAATTAAACTCATTTTATCTGAAAGCAGGTGGATTTCTATTTATCATTAACATGCATAGAATTTGCACAATGTTATTTCTCCTACTGATGGAATGTAACCAAATAATGTATGAGGACGTTTTTTTTTTTTTTTTTTTTTCGCTTATGCATGACTAGATAAAAGTACCAGCCCTGGTAATTTTCTGCAAACAGAACATAATTCTGGGAAGCATCTTATTATGGCACAGACTCATTTGGCTTTAAAGCCAGACCTAAGTGACATTACAATTCCTTTGGCAGATATGATGAGATGAGGTCTTCCGTTAGACCATTGGGTAGCCATCTCCAAATGTTCTGCCATGGAAGATATTAAAAAATTTTCATAAAAAAAAAAACGGCTCATTATATGGAGGGTGGGGTAGTGTTTGGGAACATGAACTTGTCAGAATCTACTTCCTTTCTGGATTATCACAATGGTGGATATATTTTGGGGGGTCAAATATAAATAAATCCACACATAAATAATGCACATGCATCATTCAGATAGCATTTAGACTGTGACCTTACAAACGCACAAACAAGACCTGTCCTCCCCTGGAAATAACTGGGATGATCTCTCCTTACAGCACTCAGCTTTTACAGCATGCTTGGCATAGATTTGATTTTGTCATGTGTTTTGAAGAGTGGGTATCCAAGTCTACTAAGGAACATAGCGTGCTATTGTGGCAGAAGTATTTCATTTAAATGGTCTCCCCACCCTCCCCAAGATGAAAGACACCCAACAGATTTGGATGGGGAGTTAATCACAAAGGGACTGTTAATCTCAGGGCTGCTTGACTGCACCTCTGCACATGCCAACAATGAAGTCAGACAGTTAAGCGTTACTCTTCAGTAGAAATATAATACTGGCTCCAAGGGACTTCAATAATTCCTCTGGACAATTTGTTTCTATTATCACCACAGATAATATGAATGAACTGTTGTTGCTAGCAGTGGTGGCCATTGTGGTTCCAGTAAAAGTGTTAGCAGTAGTAGCTGAGGTAATGTTGCAGAGGCATATAATTAGCAGTGTCAGCAATGTCTTGAGGATAATCTAGAAATGTTCTAACAGTTATTGATTGACCAGATTTCTCATTTGAGCTATGAGGCCTATAGTAACCAACTTCATTTGAATTAGTATAAAGATACATTTCTATTTCACTCTGTGTGTCACTATGAATATATAAGTTTTTTTTGTTTGTTTAGCTTCTTTGGACATTAAGCATGTGTACATGTTTGTATGTAAGTCACCAAAAACATGCTTTCATGTTCACTGTTAAACACACACGTTTCTGAGCTTTACTGGAACCAGAATATGTGGCACTTTTTAATGGAAGAAAGCATTAGTATAAAATGTATTTGAACCCAGAGCATAAGTAGATTAAAAACATTTATTACAGTGTGTTATCATAATATTCAGCGGCGCAGCACACTGCAAGCTCCTCTGGCCCAATTTTAAATGTGCAGTTGAAGATCATAGTTAATTCTGCTGATTTATGGTAATGCTGTAGTCATATCACACACAACATCAAAACTACTAACAAGCTTAGTATAAGCTTTGGCTGACATGTTATGAGGTTTGAATTTCTGGAACGACTGGTCTGTGGCTCAAATTCTTGGTTCAGCAGAAATAGCATGATTCTCTACCTGAGAAATTAGTGCTACTGCATATATTTTTTTCTGCAAGGAGAGGAGGTCTGGGCTTGTTGGAAATGCATGGTATGAGAAATTTTGGAGAGTCAACCATTTTTCACACAGTAATCAGTGTGGTGCTTTCGGTCTAAATCATATACTGAGACGTATTAAGGAGTTGGGTTACTTTGAGTGGGTGTAAAAGGACACTAAATTTGACATGAAAGTTTTAAATGCTTCTAAATTTTTCAAGATCACCAAGAGGTCCTGACAAAGTGTGGAAGTTTTAGTTGTATGGGAAACTGCGTAGTTTTCCTTGTGAAATTCGGGTGGATCAAGCTGTTATCTACTCACATGCATTATAGGCTACTTTTTTGTTAACTGGGGAAAATGAAATATTTTTTGAAAGACTGTGATATTTTCTTTGAGCAAACATGGTAAAACTATGGAGTAACGTAAGATGCTGACTTCTGCATCCATCATTCTAATAGCCTTCAAGCTTGAGATGAGTGCATAGCCAACCCCTGTTGCAAAACCCTCAGAAGCTTTTCAGTCAGGCAAGAAAACACACAGCCAACAGGAATAGATTTTCGGCATAAACCCTGTCTGTTTCAATCACCTAAGTACTACTACCCACTATTCTACTTTGGTGCCTCAATTCAGTACTCGATAGGATTGTCACTTGTGGCAGGTAACTCTAAAATTTCATTAAAAAATAAACTCACAGTATTATCACAAATTATACATTTGGTGCTGCTAGAACAGCCACCAAAAAATAAGGAAAAGATGAGGACAGTCTCATCTCATTAAAGGAGAGGGAATAGTGGAATTAGCTTGAATCTAATTACAAGCCACACTATCTAATGTAAAAACATGCCTGTTTTTTCACTCTCATTCATTTTGACTAGTAATTAGTTTTGGCCCCTAAAATGCCACCCTTTAATCATCGAAAGGCAGATGTGATTTGCAGTGCAATTTAATCTTGCTTTAATGAAGAACTAATGGACGCATTGCAAATTACTTTTTTTCCTGTTGAGGGTAGAAAAAAAATCTATTTCCTGCTTTTGAAAAGATCAAGAGTATCTTTGATAATAGCTAGAGCGGCACAGGCAGTAGCCCAGCATCGAGCCAACACGCTCTTTTACTCGACTCACAGTTCAATAGCAAGGAGGCCACAATTAGCAACAAAGCAGCGAAAATGCATCAGTACAGCAGAATTGCTCTCCACAGCTCAACCCCCCAGCTCTGCCAGCTCGTTAGAGTGAGGGCTAAGTGTCATGGAGGAACAATGAGGCATGATAAATTATGCTCCCCCTCAAAAAAAGATGTACAGCTAATTTTCAATTATACCTACAAATGCATCCCAGATTGGACAGTAAAACTGGACATGCATGGGGACCAGACTAATAGATTTTGGCTATGTCTGTGTCTGTGTCTGTGTCTGGCTGCTGCCCATCATTACACGTTTCTGACACATATCAAAATCATGACAGAATAAAAACACATATTTTTAAGCAACACTTTTCAGCCTTAAAAATAAATAGTCCTCCTTCATTGTTTTGTTTTTTTTGGCCTGTAGGTTATGTGCATCAGAACATTGGATGTGATGCACGCAAGTGATAAAACCAGCAGTGCATTTTTTCTCTATAGTTGCATTAGTGTATTTTCGACCATAAAAACACAACATTCTTTTCCATTGTATAGCTGTTGTCTGTGCTGTCCAGAGCTTAGTCTGAGGTTGCAAAGCCTCTGACACACAACTAGAAATGGACAGTTTCCTGACATGACCATGTTAAACATGGGAGACTAAATATGGAGTAGATGTCAAAACTATGGCCACTCTTTAAAATGAATGTTTATGTATGTGTGCTTGTGTGTGTGTATACAAGTGTGTTATATTTTCTTACATTTTCCTAAATATGGCAGAAGATGAAAGCCTAATGGAAGTTGGCTTAACTCAGGAAACAGCCATGCTATATATCTGATTACCGAACCAGTAATTTTCTTTCTTAAATAAGGGGAAAAATTGGATAGGATGAATGAAATTTTCCTGTCACATTGCAATGATGGTACCATGGGAGATTATGTATTTCATAATCATTCATCACTAGCACTGCTGTTCAGGTTTAGCATAATGGAATTCGCAAACTGGTTTAAGTCTGAAAGTGAAGCTGGACTATCAGCAAGGCCATAACTGCTTATATGGTAATGGGCCGTGAACCTGGTAAAACATTTTCACTGGCTTGCCTTGCTTATTCATTTGATTAGGGGATTTTTTATTTATTTATTTATTTATTTATTTTCTGGTAGGGACAGACAAGCGTCTGTCAACACATTCTTGAGTGTGCTCTGAAAGCCTAATTCTTGTATTTGAATGTTATCCTTTTGACATATTTGTGTCTCAACTAATACATTTTCTTCATTTTCTGGTTCTTTTTGTTTATGCAGCATGAAATAGATGAATCAAATAATTGCATGCGACCTGATACCCATAGGTGTAAGCATGGCTGGATGGCCCAGTGTGCTGTTTATGGTTTATGACCAGTCATCAATCGCATATATGTAAATACATAGACATGATATTAACAGCACATGCATTAAATAGCACAGACAAACTAATTCTCTTTATTGTGTATTTAAACTAGTCTATTTGGTTAAACAGTTGACTATACAATACAATTTTACACAGTAAATGTTAAACAGTGCCTTTTTCATGAAATGAGGCCTGTTGGAAAAGCTAGTGGAAATGCAGTCACTGTGTTGTGATGATTTTACACAATATGATATGATCTCAGCTCAAATGTATGATCATTAATCAGCATGGATAAAGATCCTCTTGCAACATGCAGGGTTCTTGTATATTATTTCTTTTTTCCTTTCAGCAACCTCTGCAAATACTGCACATGAAGAGGCTGCTATTTCATGATTTATGAGAGTGATGTTTGTTCAGTGATTCACCTGTGGGTTAATGATCAGGATAATTGTAAGGATGTGGAATAACAGCCTACTTATTACCCTCTGTCTGAGACAAAAAAAAATCTCTGGAGAGAACAGCAAAAATGTGCATATTGTTTTATAACCTGCCACAAGATGTCACTAAAGAGTTTGAAAACAGTCAGTATTTTGAAGATGTCCTGCCTCATCCTAATAGCAAGTCTGAGTTTAAGTGACTGAGAATTACTTATTTACATCTTAATTTTGAAAGATAGTTTTCTTAGTCATCTGATGGATCCAATGTTACTATAGGTAAAATATCCAGTTTTACATTGCGTCAACGTCCGCCTAATCATACAAAGTACATGCTTAATTCTGTTAAGAATGATAACTTGAAACACAGGAAGTAAATCAAATGTATATAAAAGTATAAATATATTTTGTTGTTTTCTCACACCCCAAATAAGTTCACATAATAAATAACCAATGGAATATCTGATACATTTGATTTAGAGCAGAATTTTATGCAGAATTAATTCCATTAAACAGATCAAACTTGGAGGACTCAAAACATTTAAGCACAGACAAAATTCCCACAATAAACACGCTGAAAAAGTAAAAGATCACACACACACACACACACACATAGACATCCTAGGATAGCTGTAGTTCATTCTCTCTGTTGTTTCACTCTGTGGGAGAGGGGTAAGTCAAAAGACTGGTCAAAATTTCAGTACACAGAAGGAAAAAAATTTTGGCCTTGATCCCAGACACTTGCCCTAAGTTCATCACATTTCAAACTGCTCAAGTACATACACAGTATTTGAGCAGTTTGATATACAAATACAGTAACACTTTATTTTCAGTTTTGTTGCAAATGTGCGCAGGTGTCACCATGTGGAAAGTTACCCTCACATATGTTTTAATGAATATGTGGCATGCAATAATATGTCTATTTCTCATTGCAAACATGTCACACAGTCCTTTTGGTGTAAATGAGAGCCAAGCAAGCTCTAACAGGTCATTAAGCCCTTAATTGCATGACAATCACAAACCGTGTTTGCCGCTTGGTGGCAGTGTGTGGTTGCCACCAACAGCACCTCAAGGATCTCTCCTGCTTAACCATCATCTTTAAAATGTAATGGACAATCCTTACCAATTATGTGTTTCCAGTGCGTAAAGCTTTCCTCATCTATAGCAATGATGATGATTGTACTAATGATTACGCTAAAAAAAATTGGGTTTAGTGGTATGGTAAAATTTAGTGGGCACAGTTGTAGAGGTGCTGGTCTATTCATTGCAACCTACACAACCTACAACCTGTTAACCTTTTTTGAAAGCTTATCCACTCGCTGTGTGTGTGTATGTATGTGCATAAAATATTGTATGGATGCATTCAAAAATTAGTTGAATGTACATATTCATAACTATGGCATCTGCACCAATGAAACATAACACCACACAGCTTTGAATGCTGAATTATGAAAATAATTAAGTAAGCAATCTGTAAAAAAATAGTTAACTGTAAGCAAAAATAGTTAACTTTAAGCAATCTGTTTTCCAAATAGTTATGGATGAGCAATGAGTTTTAAAACCACCACCAATGTAATAAAAATCATTTTTTTAGACATAACTTATTCCAATCATTGTAATTATGACCGAAGTGAAGCAGCTAGTGGGCATGTAGTTGTTAGTCAAGTTCCTTTTCCTCTTTTTGTTGTACTTTTTTTTCAGGGATTTTTGGCAGGCCACTCGTGGAACACTAAAACACCAGGCCACATATAACTTGTTGGACACAGACACACTTGAGTGTGACATGTAGTTGCTTTTGGCCCCAAAAGGGCATTCACTCCTGCTGTAGGCCACCCTAAATAACCTGAGGATCTTAGCACCCCAGCCAAGTTTTAGTGGTACATAGGGCTCAAAGAGCCGCATCCAGTGAGCCCTCATCCACCCATCCACCCATCCATTTTTTGTTGTTGTTTAGGGGTTTCCTCAAAAAGAAATTTCCATCAGTCAAAACACTGGGTCACTTTGGAGGGCATGTAGCCACAGTAAGCTCATGACCCCCCCCCCCAACCCGCCCTGGAAGATGTCATCCCACCCATTTGACAAGGGACAGACTGAAGCAGTCATTCGTGCCAGCGTGGTACACTAGAGCAGATAGCCACTGATGCAGGGGACAAACCTAGACAGCGCAAGTAGCGAAACAACCCAAGAACATAATATTCCACCTTATGTGTAATGACGGAAACAGAATTAAATAAAAACAGCCATGTCATATGTGGAAAGACAGTTGTCAGGCCTAGCTCAAACATAAGGACTGCATATGACTAAAAATGATAAAAGATACATTCTGATTCCAATACTCTCAAGTATGTGCCAAATTTTTGTTCACCTCTGCAATTTAGAAAATTACACTATTCCACCTTGTGCAAGAAATTCCATTGAAGATTGCCTGTACACGAAACATTGGGTCACTTGAAACTTATCTAGCATGTAACCTGTAGCATCATAGTATAGCTATTTTGGTCCTCAGGGACCACCCTCTCTGTTTGCAGGTCAGATTGGGTTTTCCCAAGCTACAGTTTACATGGAAAAACTCATTAGACCACCCATACTAATAAAATGTTAGTGGTACATAGGTCTCAAGGACCACCAGTCAATGAACCCTCAACCACCCATGTGTGGTGTAATATCACCTAACGACAGACAAGTATTTTTTTTTGTTGTAACAAAATGTCTATCAACGACACCAAAACACCAGGTCACCTGAAATTTGGTGGGAATGTAGCCCTAGTGGGATCATGGACCTATGTCGCAGCAGCCAATTTTCCAGGAAGCAGCAAGGTAACCACAGGTGTTAGTAATGACATCTTGATGACATCCAAGGACCTGATTCTGCTACACTGAATCAGAATCTTATTGGCTGTCATTAATAACACTTGCTACTTCCTAGAAAATTGGCTGCTGTGACATGGGTCCATACCACACATGTTATTTTGCTCCCCAGAGAGAGGTTGTTCATCCACAGTTTTCACAGAACTGTAATGCTCCAGGTGATGTTTTTATGATTATTTTAGTGGTACATAGGCGTCAAAGAGACACATAGCGAGCCCGTAACCCCCTATGTATAGTGTGGCACCACCTACTGAGAGACAAAAATGGGTGATTCCCATTACAAGAAACTGTCCCATGAAACTTGATAATAACAGTGACCGTAAAAAAACTTAAAAGGCTTCAGAAATCTTACTGAATCAATCATCTGTGCATTTAGAGTGAAAATCAAATGTGTGTCGTAATTTGTCACATGACCAGTGTTTTCACTTTTTAGTGGCACTGAGAGAATTGCATCAAAGCTCACAAACAAAAGCTCAGAAAAGTATGTTCATATAAACATATTACCAACTATTCCCTGTAAGTAGGTTAACTACCTCAGTCTTTTATACCTAATCCAACGACCAGCTTTAGTATGATATTGTTCTAGTTGAATCCTAATATTCAACATTAAACCAACTTCAGTTTCTTTCACCACTTAGGAACTTCACTCATTCTTTCCAAAACTCACTAACATTTTCAGGCACATTTATGCCTAACAAGGCTATGTCTACTTAATTAGTTTCTAACTAATTAACTAAATTAATGACACTTTTGTCTCTCTCCAGCATGCTTTATTCACATGGGGAGGTTACTAGGGAAGCGATTATGGGCAGAATTTCCAGTCATTTAGCTGTAGCAGGGAACCAATGGAAATAAAGTAGGCCTAGTAACGTTACACAGTCTCAAAACTGCTAACAAACATTATCTAAGTTAGCTAACTAAATTCAGTGTCATGCTGTATGTAACATTAAGAATGAAAAACGGAATCCTCTTTTTAGCTACAGTCCTACTCATTTGTACAACAGTAACCATGTTAGACTTGCAAGGATAGCTATAACTAATAAGGTTGCCAGTAGGGGTAGAAATGAGAATCAGGAATCGAATATCGAATGCCACTATCTATTATATTCATATGCGTCTGATATTATCAATTCCTCTAATCAATGCTGACATGGCCGTTTTTGAAAGACAACCCAGAAATGGACAACCCAGTTCTTCATGGTTTAACATTTTTGGCAGTTTTTATGGCCACTGTAGTAATATGGGCTGCATTATAGGCTTATACGTGTATGTTGAGACTGAAAACCTGTCTAGACCGCTTTTTCTACAGTCAGGAATTCGTAAGGTAACATAAAAAATAAAGATAAAGAATTGCACCAATTAACTGAAACAACAATGGCGTCAATATCAATACAACTGCATCAATTCCCATCCCTACTTGTCAGCATTGGATCCTTCTAAGGCTCATGTGCCACAAATTGTTTTCAGTTTAAGCTTTGGTGGCGATCTTAAAAGGATCCCTGGCTAGTAAGACATGTTGGCCTTATAAGACTAATGTTGGTATGAGTTATTTTTAACAGGATTTAAAAACACTCACACAAAAAACACATTTTTTTTTTTTAGAAAATCCCTTCATTTTCAGAGCTGCCATTGCATTTAGGTTTCAATGCTTTCTGGGTAAAAAGTGACATCACCTGGTCAATAGTGATGGTGTTTATGTGCAGCTACAGCTTGATTGCTGCACCTTGATTGGACCGTGATGAGTTTCAACCAGGTGATGTCATGTTTTGCAACAGTGGCAGTGGTTTACCAGTGAAAGGATTTTACAAACTTTTAGGGTAGGTTCGTTTTTTACACTTAAAGCCTTGTTTTCTGATCATTTATAATGAATTTTGATGAATGCCTCTGTTCTGAGAACTTGTGGGTTAGCACCCCCCATCTACAGAATGGCTGCATAGGTGTACAGCTGCAATCTCTCCTAAAAAGCATTACATTTCTGTTTGTAAAGATGTGAAACTCATTGAGTGGTCAGTAATGTTCTGATATACTGACACAAAAATTGCTCTAAAGTATGGTTTCCAACAAGTTTTTGACCGTTCATCCTCAATTGTGGACCTATTTTTTCAAACCTATCACACCCGGATGTAAACTTTTACCTAACAGTTTGAAGCAATACATGCTGTTGGAAGTCACACTGTGATGATTTTTGTGTCAACATATCAGTGAACATTACTGACCACTAAGGGAGTTTCATCTCATTACAAATGAAAGGGGCCTAGAGCCTAGCCTTGATCCAAATGGCGGATTAGGGCTTTAGGGTCCTCTGAGAGCAGACATTTTTGACTAGTTCTTGAACTGAGCTACACTACTGTCAACATACGTCAGGTGTCCAGGCTCTATAAAGTCTCCAGGCTCTTTGGTTGAAATCCTTGTTACGTTCATGTTAGATTGTCCTTTAAAATGTTGTTTTTGCTTCATTGATGATAGCTTCCTTCTCATATGAGATTAACTATGGTCCTCATGACACCAAAGTGCAGTGCCTTTTTTCAAAATTTCCAGCAGCAGCAAGCACAAATCACCTGACTGTTTCTGTTTTGTACAAATACCAGTATTATAAAAACATGAAAGGTAGAGCATTTCCAGTATTTCTGTGCCTTGCGGACATATTTCGCAACATGATGGCATGGTCAGATGGTTACTTATGTGGAGATGGACAGTTAATATCTAACTTGCTGCTAAATCATTCAAATGTGAACCCAGGAGCTTGGCTTCACATCTGAAACCACGGAAATATAATCGGTTAAAGACATAGCTGAATTTTTAAGATACTACCCAACTGTACAGTGTCTTACAGAACCAAAATTTAAAAGTGTTAAAACTTGAGTGGATCTAAAAGCCCTGTAAAATCCGTAAAATCTGTAAAATCAGTAGCTGAATGTTTCGGTGCCCCAGATGATCAACCAATTGCCTGAAAAAAACTGAATCACCTGATTTTGACCTTTATCTTTGTCATTAGGTGTGGCACTAAGATTCTCGAGTTTCACTAAGATTCTTGGAAGCTGTATCTGACCAACTCCTGTTCTGGGAGGCCCAGAGACCAAAGTTTACTACATATTAATACACAAGTGGATCTACATGCCCATTGACTTTCATGTGGCATGGCATCAAAAAAAAGCAAAAAAAGAGAAGATAAAAACACACACAACAGTATGACCACCAGCTGTGCTGCTCCGTGATGGCCACAATAAAAAGGCAAGCATCCAGAATAAAACTTTGCTTACATCACTTCCGTATAAGGGTGTTGTTTGCTCTTGTGCATTACGCCTGCAATCTGATAGCTCAGTGACAAGTCAGCTCCCCTAAAATTTCCCGAAAGGTTGTGTAAGACCTGAAGTCTGGGTTTCTTGAACACAGTGGAGACCTTCCATATGGATTGTGAGGAGACATTTTACGGATATAACAAAATATCTACTGTGTTTGAAATCCCTTGGAAAAAACCCTGTCTGAGACTCAGCTCTAAAATAAATACTGCTGTGCAAAAACAACAACATAAAATCCTCCCAAATCAGCAATTTTGTCTGTCTCTCTCTCTCTTTGTGTGTGTGTGTGTGCATGTGTGTCACATGTCTTGGGAACTAGGGCACTGCTAGAAATTTTGGGCCCTATGACAGAAAATAATTTTGGGACCCCAAACATTGATTATAATATTATAACGTTCTCTGGAACAAGGCCTTTTGTATCATCCTTAACATGCCCCCCCTACTTCTCCTGCTTGGGAAGACAAGAGGATCTACCATCTTTGGCAGTACTAATGTTTTATTTTGACCTTTTGACCTGACTTTTTTGACCTTTCCATATGAAGAGACTCAACAGAAAAAGCAAAAATGGCATAAATTCCCTTGTAGCTCACTTTGTTGATTACACAAACTTTTTGGTTAAGTCAAAAGAGGAAAAATCTATCTTTGATTCAATTTATGCCTCAAGAACTATTGAATTAGGCTTCAGCAGCCTACATTAAAGCAATACTGATAAGCATCTGACTGCCAGGTGAAAGGGCTCATCTCGTCCTAAATCTCAACATATAATTGCTCTAAGTTCTATGTGTGATACAGGCCTACTCTCAGCAGTGGGCCAGCTACAGGCTAGCATTTACATTCATGAGCCTTTTTCTGCGCTGTTTACGACACACAAAAGTAGATTGACGCTCTTTTTTTTACACTCAGGTGTCTTCATGATTCACGATTTTGTGACTGCCCAGTCTCGTTTTACATCACCTTCAGAAAGTGAGAACCTATACATTCTAGAATCTCTTCCCAGAGTGCTTTGCTTGTCCAATATGGAGGAACTGACGGTGGAGGTGCGAGGCTCCAACGGAGCTTTTTATAAGGTAAATATTGAAACCAAAGTATTTTAAGAAGAGCTTCTAGGTTAGTGGACAGTTTAAGAACTTTGAAAATCCAAATTTTGCTAAACAATTGTTGACCATTTGGCACAAATGCATGCTCTTGCAGTTAGCTGTCTCTACAGCTAACGTGAACACTTCAACGGAGATTACAAAATTAGCATTTGATGGTAAGCTAACGTTAGCCTACATAGCTTACTGGAATTACGGGGTAAAAACGTATGGCGTTACAGCTAACTAGCCGACTCTTGGCATTGTCGTTTGACAGAAAGATATCGCAAACTGCTGATCATGTTGAGGAAACAAATAATTGATCAACGTAACATGAAAGGAATGCATTTGTCAGTAAACTTCGCCACATAGCTATTGCTATCTTGCTAGCTAATTGTTTTAGCCAACCAGTTTTATTTTCAGGCTTACCACGCAACGAGACCTCATCTGTCATGGAGCTTGCTAGCTTTCCAGTTGATGAATCGTAAAAGACTAACATAAAATACATTGTGTATAGCGGTTATGTTGTCGGTTGCTCACAGCATATCTGGTACTATCGGGGCAGATACGAATGATTAATTATTGCATATTGTTGAGTAAAGTCAGCGTTAAACGTTATGTGTTGTGAATTTGTGTGCGCAATCGAATTATGTCAACTTGGACGTAGCTAATTTAGCATGTAGCCAGCTAACCTACCTGAAACTGAAACTGTAGCCTACATGACAGAATTCAGATGGCTAATTTAAGTATCTGTTTTGCTAGCAGTTACATCATGCTAAACAGTTGGTTTACATTATTTAAGTATCCATTTCTACATTTTGTCAGTAAGTTTGATGCTGCCTGTCTTGCGATTCTCTTCGGATGATGCTCAAATGCCAAGCTAACAGTTAAATGTTCACTGAATTTTCATAAGGTTGGCGTTATCGGCTATGATTTTAAACTTTAGGATATCTCACTAAATTTGTGTAAATGTCACGTAGCGCCTGTGGAATTCCTATTCTAGGAAATGTGGTCATGCAAGGCCTATGTAGTTCTCCACATGTCAATATAACATTTAATATTACATCTAATGCCACGCTATGAGCTTTCTGAGGAGGGTTGGAGATCAGCTAATGTTGCTATCTTAGCAAATGTCGATTTGAAAACGGCAGTGAGAGTACTGATTGTTCAGTTTTCTTATTACAATTCATGACGCCTCGTAAAAGTCATTACCCATGTTCTAAAAATGGCATACGTTGTATTACATCTTACTGCACAATGGTGTGAAACTATCCAGTGCATGTGTGTCTTTGGAACTTGTTTTGCTGGGCGTTTCCCAGGATGTATCCGTATAGTACATTAACCGTTTCAACCTTTACATTATGCATTTTCCTTCATTGGAAAATTTGTCAGGTGGAATTATTATGCTATCACAGGGTCATCCGAAAGTTATTCCATGTATGCCTCCTTGGCCCAGGCGCCTGCAGCCACCCGTCAGCTGTTCGCTTTCAGTCTTAAGCTGTCGTCAGGTTCAGCAGATACTTTGGACGCCAGGTCTATTTTTGAATAGCAGTTTTAGAGATAGCTTATACACTCACTGCAGAGGCACTTAGCTTTAAGGTCATTTCCAGTTGCTGCCAACATAATAAAAAAAAACTAATTAACAGTTTTTGTGGCGTTCCCTCTTGGTCGTTTTTTTGCAATTTGTCATAATTTGGCATGTTAAAAGGAATTCTTAGAAATTGATCCAAAGGCCTTGTATCAGGAGCCTAGACTTACTTTTGCTTAGACACAGAAGTTTATGGCAACGGCACCTGTTCATTTACAGTTCAGCGGGTGTGTTTCAGTTCGTCTCTAAACTCGGTTGCTTAGCAAAGCATTTACTTGAAAGCTGATATTCACCAAGTGACACACACTGCTGTTTGTGCATTGTCCTTAAGAATTTTCACCACTCCTTAGTTTTGATACTTCCCAGAAATAAAAAAAATATTCTAATAGTACTTCTCTTTTGTAGGGCTTTGTCAAGGATGTGCATGAAGATTCACTTTCTATTTCCTTTGAAAATAAGTAAGTATACCAAGAATTTCAAACCTTTCTTAGAAAAGTCTGTTCATGTTTGAGCATGTATTGCTGTTGAAAAGAAACTACATGAAACAGAACACACCACGCTATGTTCATGTCTAATGGTACAGAATGTACAGTACAGTACCAAGAACTTCTGGTTCTTTGCTTTTTGAGAAACAGTTTGGCGCTAGGTAAAGTGCCTTTTATTTATCACATTTATTTATTTCATAGCTGGCAACCAGAGAGACAGTTTCCCTTCAGCGATGTCCGATTGCCACCACCCCCTGATGCCAAGAAGGAGATTGGTGAAGGGGATGAAGTGGAGGTAAGCAGCTTTGTTTTCCCATTACTGTGTACTGGTCTCGTGTGTGGGCAATTGAAGCTGGAGATGCTAATGTTAGCATTGCTATTCTTTTACCCAGATATTCTCCCGAGCTAATGATCAGGAGCCCTGTGGCTGGTGGCTAGCTAAGGTCCGCATGACTAAAGGAGATGTGAGTACCTATACAACCATCAGCTCTTTGTGCGTCTTTGCTTCCTTTCGTTCTTTGTTCTCCATAAATGGAGAAGGATGTTGACATGATGCGACTGCTTTTGTTTGTACAGTTTTACGTGATTGAGTATGCGGCCTGTGACGCCACCTACAATGAAATAGTCACATTTGAACGGCTCAGGCCTGTGAACCAAAACAAGCCTGTGACAAAAAACACCTTCTTTAGGTGCACCGTTCCCATTCCTGATGACATAAAAGCAGCGTACGTACATCTCAAGCACACGTTCATTTCCACAGGCACATATGAATGACTATTAACCCTGTACGTAAGGATTATGCATTTTAATTAAGAAGCTAAGAACCGATGGTGGAGTGAAGTTTTTTGAAGCAAAGTTGTTGGCTTACTGTCTTATCCAGTTGTGAATATTTTTTTGTTATCATAGGTGTGAAAGTGAACAAGCACACAAGGACTTCAAAAAGGCAGTGGGAGCCAGTCGGATATTTTACAGTCCTGAAAAAACCCAATTGATAGTGTTGGTGAGTCCAGCTTTCTCTCCCCAAACATTCATTCAGAATCAGAAATATTGCCAGAATGACAAGAAAATGAACAAGGCCACATTTCATTTTTTTTTTTCCATTCCAGTCTAAGAATGAGTCCACAGTCAAGCGTGTTCCCTTGCTAAGTGACATGCACCTGAGAAGCATCCGGACTAAGCTGATGCTTATGTCCAGGAATGAAGAAGCCACAAAACACCTAGAGGTGAGCAGTGCACTATAAGCCATGTATAGTTTGTTTGCCATCACCAGAAACAACAGTATAATGAGGTGTAAGAAAATGGTGTAGCCAGTTGTAATGTTTACTGTGACCGTTGAACATTCTGAATAACCCTATGGTAATAACCGTGCAGTAGCTGAATTTTTAATACCTATTGTTATAACTGAATTTGTTGTGTGTGATTAAACGAAATCCATTGATGTTAAATGTTGGGCAAATAAAAAAAAAAACAACTTCTAGATGTTTTTTTTTCTGTCCGTTACACCACTGCTGAAGCCTACCTAAGATAACCTCGGCCTGATTCTGAACCTGTTTCTTGACTAAAATTAGAGCGCAATTTCCATTAAAATGGTGCCATGGTTTCTGTTCTAGAGCACAAAGCAGCTGGCTTCAGCCTTCCAGGAGGAGTTCACTGTTCGAGAGGACCTGATGGGCCTTGCTATCGGCAGCCACGGAAGCAACATTCAGCAAGCCAGGAAGGTCCCTGGAGTCACTGCCATCGAACTGGATGAGCAAAGTGGCACGTTCAGGATTTACGGAGAGGTTTGTGTCTCTCTGCAATATTCAGTGACATTCTGACAATATGAATAATAATGTTGAGGAAAGAGTTAAATACATGAGTTATTATTATTTATTTTATTTGTTTTCAGTCGTCTCTTTATTGTCATTTCATTGCCGTTTCTTTTGGTGTCTTTGTAGAGCGCGGAAGCTGTACAGAAGGCAAGAAGCTATCTGGAGTTTGTGGAGGACTCTGTGCAGATTCCCAGAAATTTGGTTGGTGAGTAAAAGATCTTGCCTATCCATTAACAGGTGTATATTCTCATTACTGCCTTCTGCAGCTCCTAACTGAAAGAAACCTTTTGTGTTGTAGGTAAAGTTATTGGCAAAAATGGAAAAGTCATTCAGGAGATTGTTGATAAGTCTGGGGTTGTGAGGGTACGCATTGAAGGCGACAATGACAATAAACTCCCTCGGCAAGAGGTAAGCTTCTTTTACTTAGCATCATATTTGCCTATTTTTTTGTTGTATGACTAACTGTGCATTTTCTTTTTAAAGCTTCTGTCATATCACCAGGTAATAATGCTATCAAGTCTCCTACTATTCAGCTTCTAGAATGAACTGTGTGTGTGTGTGTGTGTGTGTGTGTGTGTGTGTGTGTGTGTGTGTGTGTGTGTGTGTGTGAGAGAGAGATAGAGAGACAAAAGAATGGAATGTATAGAGTGTTGTAGTTGTTGTTTTCCCTTTGGCAGAATGCTTTAGCACAGTATATTGTGGTTTGCTGCTTAATTCTTGTTAGGGAGAAACATTCTTGATTAAAAAGCAATTGTAGATATTCCTACTTTTATTTTGTATTTATTAAATATAGCCAAAAATTGTCAGTGTAAATGAACTCAAAATTTAATGCAGCCATGGCTTTTGAACTTTCTGACACAGGGAATGGTCCCGTTCACATTTGTTGGCACGAAGGAGAGCATTGGAAACGTTCAGGTTCTGCTGGAATATCACATTGCCTACCTGAATGTAAGTGTTAGTGACGCGTTGTTTTTGCAGTCACCAACAAGCATGACAAACCGCATTCAACACTGTGTCTAACAAGCAGACTAAATTGATGAAAGTAGCGGTGTTGGTTTTGCATGTGCCGTTTTAATGTAAAGTACAGTACAGGTACGTGTGCCTTAAATGCCTATATGTTAGCACTGTCCAGGTCCTAGCATGTGCCTTAAATGCCTGTATGTTAGCACAGTACAGTTCCTAGTGTGTGCCTTAAATGCCTGTATGTGGCCTTGCAGGAGGTGGAGCAGCTGCGCCTGGAGCGCCTTCAGATTGATGAGCAGCTTCGGCAGATTGGCATGGGGTACAGGCCCCAGCCTGGGCGCCCTGGAGACAAGGACAAGGGCTACACCACGGACGACAGCGTGTCCAACATGCCCCTCCACAACAGCCGCTCCTACTCGGGCCGGGGCCGCGGGCGAAGGGGCCCCAACTATACATCTGGCTATGGTACTGAAGGCCCTAGCTGCTTTTGAAAATGAAGTAGAAAACCTCAGTTTCTATGTGTGTATATTGTCTCCCTTATGTAACAGAGATACATGGGAAGCTCAGGGTTTCTGTAATATCATGCCATTACATGGCTGATTAAATAAGAAATTGACCAGGGTGTAAATGATCCCAGATGGTCATATCCAGGAATTCATATTAAATGCAGTTGCTGTTGTGGATCAGCTTTATCTTGGTTGAGTTGACGTTGCTGTTTTATTATACAGGCAGATTTCCTTGTGTGTTATCATGTAATGCAGCTCCCTCCCTCCCTGCTGTTGTAAAACAGGCACAGGCAGTGAGTTAATAATGAAACTGAAACTGGGTGCAGTAACACTGAAACGAAACCTAAGTGTTGGGCTGGCCTTTCCAACCAACTGATGAGACAATTCTCTGTCATCATGTCTGGTTTGACTTTGGACCCAGTCACACCATATTATGTTAATATGTCCTCAGGGATCATACGCCACTCTGCGCAAACACAGGGAAAATGCACACACTAGACATTGTACTGTGAAACTGTCGTTGGATAAAACAGAAGTGGTCAGGATGGCAGTCATGTCATGAATATTCTCACAAAGGGACCATAAGAGGTGGTTTCCTTTAAATAATATAGTGCAATTGCTGCCTTCTTAACCATTGCCAAGAAAGATCAGCCAATACCAGAGTGCTAGAATTAAAATGTTGCTTGTGGGTGTGTTTGCATTATGTGTGGAGAAGTGCAGTCAAAAACACTCATTGATGCAGAGTGTAAATCCAGTCCTATGTAAGTGTAATTAACCAATGACTTCTCAAATGAATTGTAAAAAATCCTGTCAATCGTAGGCACCAACTCAGACCAGTCCAATGCCTCTGAGACCGAATCGGAGCGCAAGGATGAGCTGAGCGATTGGTCCTTGGCTGCTGAGGAGCCAGAGCGGGGCCCGCGGCAGCATAGGGACAGCCGGCGGAGACCAGGCCCTGGACGCGGCCGAGGAGCCCCCTGGGGGAGAGGTCGTGGAGGAGGAGGGAGAGGGGGATCCACCACCATTAGCTCTGGTAAGACCATGGTTTACTGACTGTATTGTAAGTAGTAAACTTTTAAATGCACACTGGTGCCATTAAAGTGATTGAAAAGTGTTGAGAAACAATGGATTTCACTGGGCAGAGCTGTCAAAAATACAACGATATCATAATTGAAGTGGTAACAGTTCAATGCTGCCATGCAGGGTTCTGTTAAAAACAATAAAATCTAAATAGTGCGGCGCACTCTGCATGCAGCCTCCTATGTCAGCACCGGAGTGCAAAGGCCCTAAGTAAATCATTCAAATAGTTATTTAAATAATAATCAGAAATTCAAATGTGAAATGTTGTTTTGCTACATGATTAATAATTTATGCAACTTAAATAAGCTAAATATTTTTTTTAGTTTGTAGTTAATTTTTTGGATAAATTTGCAAAATTGATGTGCAAAAATCAGTGTTATTTCCCTTTAGTACTTCGTGACCCTGATGGGAACCCGTACAGCCTGCTAGACAACACCGAGACAGACCAGACGGCTGACACAGATGCAAGTGAGTCTCATGCCAGCAGTGCAGGAAACCGCCGCCGTAGGTCCCGCCGCCGGCGCACCGATGAGGACGCCACCCTGATGGACGGCATGAGTGAGTCCGATAATGCCTCACTCAGCGAGAACGGCCTGGGTAAGCCCTTATCTGATCAGCTCTTCTCTTAATGTATCATCTCAAGTCTTTCTCTTCAAATGCTTGACTTATGGCAAGTTATCAGGGGGCTGCGTTAAATGTTTTAGGGAAGGTAGTCTTCGATCAGCTTTTAGAAAGTTTTGAGGATTAGCTGAACTACCACCCTTTGGCCCCGCATGTTCTTGTGGAAAAGCCACAAGTGTGATTTAGGTCCCTTAAGCACATGGCCAAATCAGAGCAGTTCACATAAGAGACGAGGTGTCTTCCTGAGCTTTGGCCCTCTTTGTAGATGATTCTGAGGCAAAGCCGCAGCGCCGTAACCGTAGCAGGCGTCGCCGTTTCCGTCCTCCCGAGGAGAGACAGCCAGGTAAAAAGTGGACACTGTGTGTGCTATGTGTGCGTATGCACATTGTGGAATTGTGTTAACTCCCAAAAACTTGAAGCATGAAGGAAAACCTCTGACAAGTCTACTTGGATGCCTTGCCGTTTTGACACAGAGTTGACTTGTAGACTAAAGGAGCATTGTAGCAGAGTCGTTTGGGCTTGTGGTTGAAGAGTTTTTCAAATGTTACCAAATATATCATCTAACTGAACTAACCAACGTGTGATTTTACAACCATAGTCTTGCTTGAGATGTGCTTGCCTGGCTGCGGTGGCGCTTTTATTCATTAATCTGATTGTACAGCAACAACGTGTTTGTACTGTACACTTACTACACAATTGGAACGGTTGTCACATGAAGCGCCATAGCATGACTGCTACTAATCAACGGAGGTTGACTGAATTAAAAAGCCCAAACTGTTTATTTCAGTTACGGTGGCGGATTACATATCACGCGCTGAATCGCAAAGCAGACAGAAGAATCCAAAAGATATGAAAAAGAAGAAAGACCTGGTAAGCACTGCCTAGTTAGATCATTTCAGCGTGTTCCGTGGGAAATATAAATCGAGAGGCTGTAGAGTGACTTGTTTTGCATTAGCTGAAATGATGGACAGTTGAACAGTTCAAGGGAGATGTGCTACTACTAAATAAGTTTAGGGCTTTATTTAGCATTTGCCTGTGCTGTTAGTTCCATGATGCAATGCCCCGCTCTACCTCAGTCCAGAAACAAGCAGGTCAGTGTTCTGTGCTAAGGATATAGACAGATGTTAATTTGCCAAAGATCTATCATGCATCAGGCTGTCTCCAACCTCCCTCTCAGGGTCAAGTGGACTCCATTGCAGAGCACAGCCCCTCAGCTACAATGAGCAACGGCCCGAGCAACAAAGATGGGGACGCCGGCAAAGCCCAGCGGGTCTCTGCTGAAAGAGCATCGAAAGTTAGCTACCAGGACAATGGAAAGAAGCAGGCTGTAATGAACGGGATCTCTTAAAGTGGCTGTCATCGTCTTCGTTAATTTCTTTTTTTTTTCTTTTTTTTAAAGGAAAAAAAAAACTTCTAACCGTTACATTTTTACAATAGTGCTTGTACAAGCTTGCCAAAGATAGACATATGGACTTCCAGATTTCTCTGCTGCACTTTTCAGTTCCTTCACCATGGAACAAAAACGAAAGGGTGGGATGGTTTTGATTAATTATGGAAAAGAAGGAAATGAGAAGAAAAATAATAAATACAAAAATAAATAAACACATACTAAGTTGCGCCTAATAATGTTTTAACGACGTGATCAGATGTTGTGCCTTTGGAGAGTACAAATAGACAAAGTGGGCTGATTCTTTCAAACGTATCTGGAAATTAAGACGATGACAGAGGGGAGGGAGAGTCTAGGCATCTTAACATTTATTGAGAAGAGTTAGCTGCTTTTTTGTTACATTTTAATATGCAACCACTTCTTCATATGTGGAAAACTAGGAAATGCAGTCTGGAAAAGGAAAAAAAAAAGTTTTGCACTGAATTGTAACACTTTCCCTTTAGAAAACCTGGTCTGGAAACTGGTCTGTTATTGTTGTTGTCCATTTGAAATGCTTCAAGAAAAGCACTCCGCTGACATATGTTAAGTTTGTTTCTCATACTTTGGCAGGAAGGTAATTGACAGTGACTGTTTTTGCAAAAGAAGCCTTTTTCGGTTTATTTATTATGAAATGTACAGTATTTAAGAAGTAAGCAGTTATTTTCTGTCAACACTAAACTGGCTGAACGCACTTGCACGCAGGTGACAATTTGGACTACTGAAAGATCAATTTCCAGATTTCTGTTATGTAAACTACGTTTGTTAGTCCTTATTTTTTTTTTAAAATGATCATTATGGATGTTTGATGTGCAATATGTTTTGTATGCAAGTAGTTCTTAAATAAAATTTGATCTTCCAGACAATGTTCATGATAAAACTACTTATTTGTCTGTCTGTTGCAGTCCTATTACATCCAGCTTTGGCAACACAAGTAAAAACATCCGAAGTAGAAACTTTTGATTTATAGCATGACATTTATATTGATAGCACTACACATTTAATACAA